>JAAAKG020092473.1:0-16261 GCA_010014905.2 Druon quercuslanigerum
ACTATTGTTATGAGAAAAATACAGCTATAGCTGAGTTTATTCTCATTTAGGCAAAAATCTCGAAAGAAACGCAAGATAGAGAAAAGTTCCAACAGACTTTTCTTCAGAACTTTTTGAAAGGAATAATTTTTCTTGTCTGACTTTTTTCGTATCTTGTCTTGATTTTGCACAAAATGTGAATATTCATTTTTCAGTAACAAAAAAAATTGTTTCTCCTCTCCAAGGCGCGGGAAGAAGATAAACTCTCACTAGATATATTCGTCCTAATAGTACCTGCCTAGAAAAAAACTCTGGCCTTTTTGAGAAAATTGAGTTTCAAAATTTGTAGAAAAACCGCCGCCATTTACTTCGAAATTTCGACATTTCTATTTATTTCGAAAGAGAATGGAAAGAACTACTAGAATCAGAAAAAAGTATAATATCTATATCAGTTTCGAAATTACAGCTCTTTAAATCCAACATCTGAAAAAAATTTATAAATTGCGTTACGAGTTTTAAAAGTTAAATTACTTATAACTTTGCCAAAAAAATTTCTTTTAAATCGGGGAAATACATGTCGTCTAAAAGCCTTTGAAATACAACGCATTTCATCCGCAGCCATTTCTGTGACTGGAACGTGATCAGCCTGCATGATTTGAAATTAATTCGGTCATTAGCTTTGTTTGATAGAGATGCACAGATATCATATTGTCTTCTTTTATATCTGATATTATAGCGTCACTTGCGTGTTTTAATTCACCTTTAGGTGTTCTGTATTATGTCACAAATGAATGGTCGGTCACTTATGGTTTTGACCAATGCTTAACTTGAGAAGCATCTTGTATATCCATCGTGTTGTTTTTAGCAAAATCTAGTTGAGCAATAATTTGACTCACTAATAAAGTATACTTCACGATATTCATATAGAGATACTTTGTTGGTTGGCATCAAAATCATGTCAGAGAAGTCGTTTCATAACTTCGCTTAAGCTGTTAATAAATTATTCTACAGGGGCCAATCTAATAGATTCACGTTTAACCACTGTTTAATTTTGATATCTTCAACAAAATTGTCGATGTAAGCTCTTTCTAAAAGAACTTTAAGGTTGTCTTCGCTGCGCATGTACATGTAGGGCATTCATTAAAATAACACGGGTTGTGTGCAAGATAACAAATCGATTACATGCAACTCTCTTAAATTACATAAAACTAATCATGGTTATAAAAATCTTTTACGCACAACAACGTTTGTTCTGACAATTTTTTTCCGCTTTATGTGTCTGGAGAAGATAGAAACCCTTTTGAATTGAGCTGAAGAATTGTAAACGGATTGACGTCTCTTAACTGTTCGGTAAAATGATTATATTTTTTATATGTCTTGTTTTGCTTAATTCAGCTTTTTAAAAATTTCTCTAAATCTTTAATTCCGGTACGATCATCAACTACAGCTTTAAAGGTATCCGAGAAGCCTAGCAACGTTTTGTACGTGCCGGCGAATTTAGGCAAGTGATTTGAATTGCGATTGCGTGAGCGACTGCCCACACTTTAATTGACTCTAATTGCAGGATGCTCATTGATCAATTTTTGTAATTTTCCGGAGATAGTGTAATATCTACTTTCAAAGTACTCGCGCTCATTTTCGTTCTTTGGAAATAAATCTTCTGTATTTTAATTGATTAACTCTAATTGCAGTTCGATATTTTAAAAATCTGACCATAATTTTTATTATGGACTAACCGCTCTTCTAAGTCTAGGGAGGCTAAATATGATTACACGCACAATGCACTGATAAATCATGGAAATTTATACTCATAGAAACATTAAGGAAATGGTCGCACCACACTGATAGAAATGGTATAATTGATATGGCCATACGATCGTAGGTTAAAAAATTATGAGTACATCTATAACATAACACGTGTACTGCAATCATACAGAGTGAAAAATGCAGTTACTGAAATATTTTAAATACAACTTATTAATATTTGTGGTATAAAACTGTAATATACGTATTGCTATTATATGAAATATGTAATCCTGTTAAACATTTGTCTAAGCGAGCTATCTCTAACAGGCGCACAGTGGGGTAAAGTGATATTTTTTGTGTGTGGGAAAAATAGAGAGAATGTAACAAAAATATTTTTAACCTGGAAGATCGATGTTAAGTTGACAGTTTTTGGATAAAATGTAGATGGTCGATTACCCTGAGCGCTTAAGTATTAAATTTTAGGTGCTACGCATTTTTTTAAATAGATTTTTTTATGCAGATTCCAAATCCGGTCTGAAAATTGCTCTAGGACTTCAGACCTCGGAGAAAAAATCGATTGAAAACGAAATGCCATTTTACTATTCATCGTATTTAAGGTTTTGGGGATCGTTGCTTGCGAATCAGAAATCAAAATGTCAAAATTCATTATAACGAATCGAATATGGCGGACAAATATCCTAAAATAAAGCCAAAATGTCTAATAATTACTACTCGGTGGTTTTGGGGGTCGCTGCTTTGTAATCCGGAGTCAAAATATCAAAATTCAAAATGTAAAGTCCAATGTGGCCGACCAAAATCCTTAAATAAACTTAATGTGACTAATAATTACCAGTTGCGGGTTTTTGGAGTCGCGGATTTCGAATATGAAGTAAAAATGTCAAAATTCAAAATAATGGATTTATTATTGTGGGCAAAAGTTGTAAAACAAAACCGATATGACTAAATAACGCTACAATTGAAAATTTTAAAGCAGGTATTAAAAATATTAAAGCGTTTGGTGAAAATGCCTGAAAATTCAAACTTTGAATTGTACGTAAGTATATAGCTAGGCAGAACGCAACTGAATCAATTCTGGTAGTATAACATTGCAAAAATGTTTCAGCTCATCAATAAGTTTTAAATGCTTTTTGCATTTAAATGCAGTCAAGATTGTTGCAATGTTATTAACTAGCACAACACTGAGTTCTAAAGCCTGAGCAAATATATGCGGTTTTGCAAAGCTCTTTCTTGCTACATTGCCCGTATTGATTGTACCGTGACCTTGTAAAACTTGGTCCACTTTAACTCCTATTTTTGTGTTTAATTTCTTTTGTACAACGAGTTTACGTGATTCATATTGTTCTGAAAATAATAGAACTAAGAAGCTATACATCGCGATATTAATAATAATTTTCTGAAAAATTGAAGGAACAGAAATTCATTACAAATTATAAATTAATAAATAAAACTTCACAGATTTTTACATTAGATAAACTGGCGGGAAAAGTAGTTTTATAAACATCAAAGGGAGTGCATATTAAATTATTAATTTACCTTTAACAATTTTTCGCACATTCTAGGTTTCAATAGTTTTCGGTATGATATGTGAAGCACGTGCTCAAAAGCTTGAATCTCATTGTGCAATAATCATGGGACATCTAGTTTTTGCTGAATTGTCTACAATAGTTTTTAGGCGTTTCCCATCGAAGAATAATTTTTGCGATACGTTGTACTTGATTTTATTTTCTGTTGAATTAGGAAAATTAAATCTATGTATCTTATGACTTTTAGTTTCATTGTTCAAATGATTATGTTCTTGAATTATCGCTTCATTGTCTTCTTTTTTTAATGCTATCCTTAATGGCCTGCAAAAGCGACCGCTTTTCGGTGTCGGGTTTATCCAGACACATTTTTCTGTTTTGGAACTTTATAATTGAATGATGATCATACTTGTTATAAATAGCAATTCTTTCGCATTTGAATTATCATTGTTTTGATTGCTACACAATTGGTGTGGGTTTACATGACCCGACGAGCTATCAAATCCCATTGTTACAATAAATTCTAAATGTTTTGAGTCAAATGTATCCCAATTTATAGCAACTGCTTCACATAAACACTCAGCTGTTTTGTTAAGTATATCTTGCAAAGGAACGCGAACTTCAATTTCATATATATTATAGTTTAAGGGTTGACATTCTTGCATTTCTATGTAAATTGATTTATAAGCTGGGTAAATTAGAGCATTTCTTGCATGACTGTCTTTCACTAATTCCTCATAATACCTTTTTTTATAAATGAAGAAATTAAATTCAGATTAAATTAAACTAAATTCTTTTTCAAAGTCAAAAATTTAATTTTAATTTCAATATTCTGACATATTTGATAAATTATATAATTATTATAATTAAATAAGATATTAAAAAAAGGGAAATTTTGTCGTTTTTTCGTTGACGTGTAGCGTGGCAACACAAGATTTTAGCCTTGCTTTGTATGAATCTTGATCATTCGTCGTATGTGTTGTGGTTTTTCGGATATATATTGCGCTGTAAGTTTTAGTGGAAAATGGATTGTTTTTGGATATATCATAATTTTTTCAAAAATGAGGACTCAGCAATTAGCCTCGAACAGTCTAAATGAAAATTGCATAATTATAGAAAAGGCGAATGCTTGAGGATTCGTATATCAAAAACAGAGAACGACGATATAAAATCCTTTTGCATGCGATAAAAAGCGGGATGCTTTACAAGTAATGTTTGCACAATTAACAAATATTTCTTGAATATCTTAGATTTTTCCCTTTAATATCATAGATATTGTCAGTTGAAATCTTCTTATTAATATCTACGGATGCGCAACTTCAATATCTAGATTTCTGTCCCACAGTTAAATCGCTAAGATATTAACTGGTAATATCTAGATATTACGTGCTAATATCTATTTTTCTCCGTGTATACTAGCAATAAAATATCATGGGTCCAGTCATAAATATTATGGTACCGCCAATTCGTTTCTATCAATGCAAAAATACGCTCACCCCTGATGAGCTGGACCAATGATGGCTGATGCTATGAAGATTGATCTCCTTTTCTCTGGATCATCTGAGTGAGAATTTTACTGCTGCCAGGATTATGCGCTCTCAGGATTCTTGTTGATTAGTTGTCTATTCTGAAAGTTAAAATTCCACCCAGGATTTGAACTTGTGGAATTGCGGACTCTTTATCAGTAAAGAATCGAATTGTGCACAGTTTCTGTCTCTGCTGTGATAACAACTCTCTCCATGTGCTGTACTCGACTCTGGATCTTGGCTTCGAGATATGTTGCGATGCCACTGACTGTGAAGGAGAAAAAAAATAGGATAACACTCAGATTAATTTAAATCGTATAATTCCACATGCAAATGAAACTAATCTAAGATGTAACAAAACAGTTATCTCAGAACCGAGTGAGCAAAACTCGAAAGTCGATTATTAAAGAGGGGATGTGGAGTACAGTTAAGGTATACAGATGCTATGATTGATTGTTACAGACGGTGGTAGAAAAATTCGGATACTACCTTTTTGTGACGTAGCTTTTGGGAAAAATGTAGGTAACAGAGTTGGAACGTGAGTTTTGTCCGTTTTGTCCGTAGACTACGAAGGATCTAGTTATAAATTTTACATCTGCAGAAAACAATTTAGAGTTTTAGGATTGCAGACTTGTATACTTTCTATTTTCACTTTCCACACGGTTAAGGACTAAAATTCGCTTATTTTAAATCGAACAAATAATAAATTTACAACGAAACATATCTCGTTCTTTGCACTCGATTTTTTCCAAAATATCAACTTTTCTACATTATGTTTAACGCTATTATATCAAATTTATATTATATTTATTTTTGCACTTTGAGCTGATACTGCATATGTAGATATCACAAAATAGTGTACACATTTTATTTTCATGATTGCTTTAATATATGCTCCTTATTTTGCACTAACTTTCATTCTCATAGCTACATTATATTATAAAAATTCATAATGTGCATTGGTATTGAAACATACGTATTTTCATTGTCTTGTTTTCATAAGTAAAAAAGGGCGCATTTAGTATAAAAAGAAACAATTTTGTTATTAAACATATAATTGCAAATTGTGTCGTTTTTCCATCAATTTTCTTCGTTAATTTTATCATATTTTTTACTATTTAAGCTAGAAATACGCATAGCTAAGAGTGGTTCTAAGCATATTTGTAGATATATAATATACGCGAAAAATTTTGTAAAGTAAAATATTATAATGACTTTTACTTGCCAAATTTTCGATTTAGGTCTTCATTTTTAAACGTGCATGTCCACATTTTCAACTCAAAGTATTTTAAAATGCAGTTTTAAATACTTACACAAACAATATAAATAAAAATTCTCAGTATTTTTAATATTTAAAAACCTATTAATTCAACTTCAATTTAAAGAATTGCAAATGATGGCATGGATTTATGTTTTTTAATGATTTTTTTTAATGTTCCATTTATAAACGCTTAAAATTAAAATTTTGGTAGTTTAGCGAAATTTAATTTTGAATTCTTCAATTAAAAAGTGTTGGAACCCAGGCGGAAAAATTCTAAATAGTCCGTAGGTCAAAGAAAACTTTGGAAATCAGGAAAAAGTCAGGGATTCCAACAAAATCTTGCAAAAGTCAGAGAATTTCTATAACTTTAATAACTGAAATTTTTCAATTTTAATTTGAAATTGTTGTATTCCACTTAAGAAAGATTCTAAGTTAAAAATCTTACAAGGTTAAGAACCATGTATTTGAATATTAATGGTCAGGTAAAATGAAAAATTATTTAAAGAAAAATTAGTGAATTTTTAAAAGAAAATTATGCAGTAACCATGTTATAAATATTCGTGTTAGTAATTTATTTACATTGTATTTTTATATCTATTTTTTCTTTTTTTGCGTTTGCTTCGTACTGAATATTATCGTTATTTTTCGCTTTAAAATTCAACTATTTTTGGAGTGAATTTACTTTTTGCTTGAAATTCTTTTTTTTTAAAGTCAACTGATACCTTTTTTTGATGTTTATGTTTTATTGACAATTTGTCTTCAATTAAAAATGTGATCTATTTTTAGTAGAAGTTCCATCTTTATTGGATAAAAATGCAACTCTTTGGTTGAAAACTAAACAGTTTTGGTATAAATGCTTTCTTTTTGGCTGAAAATTCAACTATTTCCTAAAAAATTCATTTTTTTGTTAAAGTTCATATTTTGGTGTTGAAAAGAAAACTGATATCTCTTTGGGGTGGAAATTTAACTATTTTTTGTTATTGAAAATTTTGTATTTTTAATTACCAATTCATTAGTTTTAGTACTATCTTTCTTGTAGAAAAATACAAGTATTTGGTTGAAAATACAACAATTTTGTTAAAAAGTATTTTTTTTTTGGTTGAAGTTTAAACTGTTTTGTTTAAAATTCGTCTTTTTGTTTTGAAAATTCAAATATTTTTAAACAAAATTTAATTTTTGTTTAAAATTCATATTTTGATGTTAAAAGGTCAAACTGAAATATTGGTTCAATGAAAATTCATATTTTTAGTTAAAAATTCATCTCTTTGGTGGAAGGTTTAATTATTTTGTTGAAAATTCGCTTTTTCTTTTGGTTTAGAATGAATTATTTTAAGTGAAAATCTAACTTTAAAATTTTTTTAAAATAATCTGTTTTATTTTAAAATTCATATTTTCCGGTTTTTTCTTTCAAGGCTGAAAAATCTTTATTTGTTGAAAATTCGTTTTTTTGTGGATTTACAGTAAATTTTCATATCTTTTAGGTGAAATATAAAAAATTACACTTTTTTTTTGTTGAGAATTTCTTTTTTTAGATAAAAATTTTTACTATTTGCTTGAAAATTCTAGTATTTTCTTAAAAAGTCATACTTTTTGGTTGAAAGTTCTTCTTTTTTGGTGGACAATTCCAATTAGCCATTTTTTAAAGGAATGTTTGTTGTTTCTTGATTTATATTTTTAGTTGAAAATTCATCTCATTGGTTGAATGTTGAAATATTTTGTTGGAAATTCGTTTTTTTATTTTGCTTTAAAAATAGTTTTTCTTAAATAAAAATGTAACTTAAATTTTTTAATTTACCTTTTTTAGTTGAAGATTCATGTGTTCTGGTTGAAAATTCAATTTTTGTACAGAAAATTCGTCGTTGGATAAACTTTTTTTTTCTTCCTTGACTGAAAAATCTACATATTGGTGGAAAATTCATCTTTCTGGTTTTAAAACGGTTTTTTTTTCAATAAAATTTCATATTTTTCATTGAAATATCATCTATTACACTTTTTGTGGAGAATTCATGTTTTCAGGTTGAAAATACAACTATTTTGTTCAAAATTTAAGTATTTCGTTCAAAAGTAATCTTTTATAATAGAAAAGTAATTTTTGTATTCAAATAAATAAATTTGAAAACTTTGATTTTGTATCAGAACTATTGTTTTATTTCATTCATAAAATATCATCATTTTAAAAATATCACAATATTAAATTCCAGTATTTAAATATTAATGGTAGGGGAAAATTAGGGAATGAAATCGACCAAATCCTGTACAATTTTACATAAACCCACATTACTATTTGTTATGCACACTCACTTTCTTGAAACATCATCATTTAAAGAAGTAAATAGAATGATTCATAGATAAAACATACAAAAAATTACGTTCATAAAGTTGGGGGGGGGGGAGGTATTTTGTTACGGTTTATTGCAGGAGAGACTTAGAGAGGACATACAATACGTTATGTAATTTAAGTACGGCCACTGAAACATAAAGAATTCAAAGAACCAGTTTTGCATATGAAATCCTGTTCAGAGATATTTTAAACAAAAGAAAAGTTGAAAGGCAAATTCACTTTCATGGTTTTAAAGTGCCTGAAAAGAAGACTATGGTATATTAAGGACAAAGTAATTTAAATTCTTTGATAGTTACATTATTCATAAACATGAATTTTAGATGTTATCCTGCTTCGAAAATTATCGGGGAACTATTCAGGGCCCGGACAAACCGCCCTGACTGCTAATATGGCGCTGGCAAGACGAACTATTCTGGCGCCGAGTAGACTGTCTAGAATAGACAGTCCCGGGTATTTTTGGAAATGTGAAAAAAAAATTTGGATTCAGAAAACTTGTTGGCACTGATAGGCTAGCTAGCACCCGATTAGGGCCCGAAAAGATTGCCTAAATGATGAGGAACAAAGTTCCTTCTTTAGAATTCATTTTTTGCCCTTGGTACTTTTAAACACCTTGGCATTTTCTAAAAATGTGCATTAGGATATTTGGTTTTCATTTCAATTTGGCTAAAAATCTTAATATTGAGTTTAAAATTTCATTATTTTATTCAATTTTGTTGAAAATTCATCTTTTTTTAAAATGCAACTACTTAGTTAAAAGTTGAACTACTTTGTTAAAAACTCATTTTTTTTGTTGAGTATTCATAATTTTATTTGAAAATTCAGCCATTTTATTAAAAATGTAACTAAAAATATAACTAAAAATGTAAATATTTCACATTTGGTTCAAAATTTACCTTTTCTAGTTATAGATTCTACTATACATATAACTGCAAATCCATCCTTTTTGGTTAAAAAAGCAACTGTTTGGTTAAAATTAACCTATTCATTTTTTATTTGTTTGGAGATTCATCATTTTATGTATTTGAATTGGATGTAAAATTTTATTACTTGATTTAGAACTCATATTTCTAGTTAAAAAATCGACTATTTAGTTACAATTTAAACTATTTTTACTAAAATTTAATTAATTGGTATATTATTTATTTTTTGTTCAAAATTCATATTTTCGGTTTGACAATTTAACTGTTTTGCAGATAAATCGTCTTTTTGGCTTCCAAATGAAAAAATTCTGTTGCAAATTTCGTTTATTTTGTGCAAATTCGTGTTTACAATGGAACATTGATCATTCTGGTGAAAAACTCCACCTTTTGGGTTGAAAAATCTAAATTTTTTGTCAAAATTCCTGTTTTTTTTCTAAAACTTTTGTTTATCTGAAAAGTTAGCTATTACATTTTTGTTGGAAGTTTATTCTTTATAAGTAGAAAAATTAAATTTTTGGTAGAAAATTCATATAATTTGTTGAAAGTTTGTCTTTTCAGTTAGAAAATTGTTTCTTCAAAATTTATCTTTTTGGCTAATGATTCAATTTTTTGGTCAAAATTTCGCCTTCTTTGTTTTTGGTTTGTCTGCCAACAATGCAGTTTTACCTTAAAAATTAATTTTATTTGAAAATTCAACCATTTAATTAAAAATGTAACTAAAAATGTAAATATTTCACATTTGGTTCAAAATTTACCTTTTCTAGTTGAAGATTTTACTACATAACTGCAAATCCATCCTCTTTTGTTAAAAATGCAACCGCTTGGTTAAAATTATTCTACTCATTTTTTTTTATTTGGAGATTCATCATTTTATGTATTTAAAAATACATATTTCCGGGTTGAAAATTGAATTTTTTCTAAAAAAATTCATCTTTTTGGATTGAAAATTCCACAATTCGATGTGAAATTTAACTGTTTCGTTTTAAATTCATATTTGTAGTTGAAAAATCGACTATTTGGTTACAATTTAAACTCTTTTTATGAAAATTTAACTAATTGTTATATTATTTATTTTTTGTTCAAAATTCATATTTTCGTTTTGACAATTCTAATGTTTTGTATAAAAATCGTCTGTTTAGCTTCCAAATTCAACAATTCTGTTGTAAATTTATTTATTTTGTTTAAATTCGTGTTCAAAATGGAACATTGATCATCCTGGTGAAAAAATCCACATTTTTGGTTGAAAAATCTAAATTTTTTTTTAAATGCCTGTTTTTTTTTTTTTGTTAAAACTTATGTTTATCTGAAAACTTAGCTATTACATTTTTTGTTGAAAATTTATTCTTCATAAGTAGAAAAATTAAATTTTTGGTAGAAAATTCATATAATTTGTTGAAAATTCGTCTTTTTGGTTAGAAAAGTATTCTTGTTTTTTCAAAATTTATCTTTTTGGTTAATGATTCAACTATTTGGTGAAAATTTCGCCTTCTTTGTTTTTAATTCGTCTGCTAGTGATGCAATTTTTAGTTGAAAATTAATTTTCTGCAATGAAAATTTGAGGATTCCATTTTTGAGTTAAGAAATATATATTTGATTAAAAATTCAATTATTTAGTTCAAAATTCATCTTTATTGATTGAAAATGTATCGTTTTGATTAAAAATTGAACTACTCCCAGTGGACAAAAAAATTAATGATGTCCAAGAGACGTCTTCGGGACGTCCCTAAGACGTCTTTTAGACATTATAGAGATGCTCTTAAGACGTCTTGTATGCCAGTACGAAAGGTCTCCCGAGAACGTTCTATGTCTTTAAGATGTCTTTAGGACATCTTTAGGACATTAGACGTATTTCTTAGAGACGCTGATTGGACTGCCATTGGACTTCCTACGAACATCCAGAGGACGTTTCTGGGTTGCTCTCATGGCACAAAATGTGTCCACTGAGATTTGTTAAGAATTAGTTTTTTCGTTTAATTCAACTAGTATAAAAATTTTCTTTTTTTGGAAAATTCACCTTTTACGGTAATAAAGTCAACTATCTCCATGGAAAATGAACATTTTTTTGGTTTAGAATTCACCTTTTCGACTTCAGAATACAACTGTCTTAAAAAAATCATCATATTTTGTTGAAAATTGTGTTTTTTAGTGCTTGAAAACTCAACTACTTGCTTATTAATTCAAGTGTTTGGTTAAGTTTAATTTTGTTCTAAAATTCGTTGTTTTGGATTTAAAATCCGTTTCTTTTGGTAGAATTTTTTTTAAGTAGAAACTGTCAAATATTTTCTTACATACTGAAATCAATATGGTGTTTACATAAATTTTATTCAACAGAATTTATTCTCCTATTATACCACTATTTTCGTGAAGAATCACTCTATTTTTCCTGTTTTAAGAGAATTTTGGGTTATGGAATGAGGGTTGGGGGGAGGGGGAACTAGGTCTCTAAGCTTTGTAATCACTTTAAAAGTTTCTCCAGAATTATTTTAGTGCGGAGGTATGAAAATGACATATTTTTCAAAGTTAATACCCAATTTCAAATAAAATCAATAATAGCTTCGAAATCGGCTAAGGATGCAAGTGTCCATAATTCCATTTTATGTCTTTACATAAAACGAGAGCTTTATTTTAAGAAAATTGGTATCGGGAAATTGATGTTTCAGAATATAATGGTCGTAAACGTCACGGAAAATAAGAGTTTTCAGGTTGTGATCGTGGAAATGTGAATATGCTGCTGCAGTTGTAATAATATCCTTATTACAGCAATTTTACATAATCGCGTCCTAATCACTTTCACTTATAGTCTTACGAATAAGAAACCTAAACTGTTTATCAGGGTTGCCACACAATCCCAATTTTGAAATTCCCTGACTTTTTTCTGAATTTTTATTTTCCCTGGTCGATCTAAATTTTTCTTGCAGGTATAAAAACAATTTGACACCTAGGAGATCAATAACGTTAATGAAAAAATGTGTTTTTAAATTTATTTAATACGTCAATTTTTACCGAAATAGTTGAGTTTTTAACAAAAAAAAATATTTTTTAAAAAAAAATACAAGAGTTAGATTTTAAGTTAAAACAATTAATTTTCTACCAACGTATGTTTTGTTTAAAAATCCATCCTGTTTATAAAAAATACAATTGTTTGATTCGAAATTGATTTACATTGTTTGAAGATAGAACTATTTTCTTTTTTTGTTGGGAATTTATATTTTTGGTTAAAAATTCAACTACTTAGTTAAGAGCAAAACTGATTTTTGGAAAATTTATTTTGTTGGCTGATAATACATAATTTTAAAAGAAAAAACTTTTTGTCGAAATTGAACTTTTTCGTTAAGATTTTTTTGAATGAAAATTAATTTTTTTAAGTAAAAATGAAACTATTTCATATTTGGTTGAAAATAGATCTTCAGTTGAAAGTTCAACCATTCAGTTAAAAATTTATATATTTTGTTGAAAATTTATCCTCTGTGGTAGAATAATAATTTTCTTGTTGATTAATTAATCTTTTTGCTTAAAACTTTATTTTTTCCCTTAAAAATTTAAATATTAGTTTGAAAACTCCTTGACAAAATCAAATATTTGATTAAAAATTTTGTATATTTTGTTAAAGGTTCATATTTTTATGTTAGAAAATTAATCCTTTTGTTGAAAATTCATTTCTTTGGTTGAAAGATATTTTTTTTGTTTATTTGAAAATTTATTATCATTATTATTATTTATCTTTTTTGAAAGAAATTTAATTTTATTCGTTTATTCCGATAAAAATTTATTTAATTCTGCGAAAATTAATTTTTTTAGTTCAAATTTAAATTTTCTGTTGTAGTTTGAAAATTTATCTGTTTTGTGTGATAATTCAACAATTTCGTTAAAAATTCGTTTTTGTTGTTATAAAATCAATCTTTTGGGTTTTAAATTCATTTTTTTGGTTTAAAATTTGTTTTTTTAGTTGAAAATTAAATCAATTTAGTAGAAAATGTATATTTTTGAGTTGAAAATTCAAATATTTTACAAGAAATTCATCTTTTTGGCTTGGAAATTCAAAATTTTTGTTGATGCTTGATATTTTTTGGTTTCTTGGAACTGTTTTTGATTTAAAATTATTTTTTTTTTAAGAAATATAAACTTTTACACTTGTTGTTGGGAGTGCAGTTTTTATATCAATGTTATTATTTCAAAAAATCAATTTCAAATCAACAAAAAAAATCTTTTAACCAAAGAAATGACTTTTCAACTAAAGGATTAATTTTCTAACAGAAAATATGAACTTAACAAATATTTGATTTTTTCAAGGAGTTTTCAAACTAATATTTAAATTTTTAAGCAAGAAAATAAAGTTTCAAGCGAAAAGATTAATTAGTCAAGAAAATTATTATTCTACCACAAAAGATAAATTTTCAACAAAATACATGAATTTTTAACCGAATAGTTGAACCTTTAACTTAAGAAGATCTATTTTTAACTAAATATGAAAAAGTTTAATTTTCAATTTAAAAAAATTAATTTTTATCAAAAAAATCTTTTTTTTTTAACAAAAAATACAAATATTTGGTTGAAAATAGATCTTATTAAGTTGAAAGTTTAACTATTTGGTTAAAAATTCATGTATTTTGTTGAAAATGTATCTTTTGTGGTAGAATACTAATTTTCTTGTTGTCTAATTTTTTTTTTTGCTTGAAACTTTATTTTTTTGCTTAAAAATTTAAATATTAGTTTGAAAACTCCTTGAAAAAATAAAATATTAGGTTAAAAATCCTTATATTTTGTTAAAAGTTCATATTTTTTGTTACAAAATTAATGCTTTTGTTGAAAAGTCATTTTTTTGGTTAAAAGATTTTTTTTGTTTATTTGAAAATAATTTTTTAAAATTATAACAATAATTTAAAAAAATGCACTCCCAACAAAAAGTGTAAAAGTTTATATTTCTACTAAAAAAAAATTTAATTTTCAATCAAAAACAGTTGAAAGAAACCAAAAAATATTAAATTTCAGCAAAAATTTTGAATTTCCAAGCCAAAAAAATGAATTTTTGGTAAAATATTTGAATTGTCAATCAAAAAATATACATTTTCTACTAAAATAATTTAATTTTCAACTAAAAAAGCAAGTTCTAAATAAAATAAATGAATTTTCAATTAAGAAAGATAAATTTTCAATCCAATAGAAAAATGTCCAGTTATAAATATTAATTTTAAGCTTTCAAAACTTATATCATAAAGATTCAATATCTATTGAATTTTAAACCCAAAAAATTAATTTTATAACAAAAAATACGAATTTTCAACGAAATTTTTGAATTATCACACAAAACAGATAAATTTTCAAACTAAAATAGAAAACTTAAATTTGAACTAAAAAAAATAATTTTCGTCGAATCAAATAAATTTTTATCGGAATAGTTAATTATTTAACAGAGATATATTTAGAACGGATAAAAATAAAAAAATTTTCAAAAAAGATAAATTTTCGACACAAAATGGAATTTAAATTATCATTAAAAAAAATTAATTTTAAATAAACAAAAAAAATATCTTTTAACCAAAGAAATGAATTTTCAACAAAAGGATTAATTTTCTAACCAAAAATATGAACTTTTAACAAAATATAAAAAATTTTAATCAAATATATGATTTTTTAAAGGAGTTTTTAAACTAATATTAAAATTTTGAAGCATGAAAATAAAGTTTCAAGCTAAAAGATTAATTAGTCACAAAGAAAATTATTATTCTACCACAAAAAATACATTTTCAAAAAAATATATGAATTTTTAACCAAATAGTTGAACTTTCAACTGAACAAGATCTATTTTTAACCAAATATGAAATAGTTTAATTTTTAATTTAACAAATTAATTTTCACCCAAACAAATCTTAAAGAAAATGTTGAATTTCGAGAAAAAGGTTTTTCTATTAAAATGATATCTTTTCAGCCAACAAAATAAATTTTTGAAAAATCAGTTTTTCTCTTAACTAAGTAGTTGAAGTTTTAACCAAAAATATAAATTCTCAACAAAAAATGTAATATTTTATGTTTAAAAAAAAAAAGATGTTAATTTTAAACCACAAACGGTTGAATTTAATCAAAAAGACAAATATTAAAGAAAATAGTTCAATCCTCAATCAAAGTAAATTCATTTCAAATCAGTTGTATTTTTATAAAAAGGGTCGATTTTTAAACCAAAAATACGATTTTTCTAGAAGAGTTGAATTTTTAACCAAGAAAGATTTTTCAGTGAAAAAAATAAAAAAGATTTTTAAGTAAAATAGTCATATTTTCTACCAAAAAATTGAATTTTCAACACGAAAAATGGAATATTCAAAACAAAAAAGTTTATTGTCATTTAAATAATTAATATTTCATTCAGAATAATTGGATTTTGAACCAAAAACGATGACCTTAACAAATTTGTTGAATTTTTCATCAAAACAGTTAATTTTTTAATGAAATATTTCAATTTTCAAGCAACAAGGTTAATTTTTAACCTAAAAAATACGAATTTTTAAGAAAATATATGAAATTTCAATCAAACAGTAAAATTTTCATTTAAAAAAGGTAAATTTGAATTTGTTTTCAATGTAACTGAACTTTTATCCAAAAAGGTTCAATTTAATAAGAAAAGAATTTTCCATTCAAAAGATAATTGATCATCCATTGAAATAAATTTTCAACAAATTAGTTTTTATTTCAATAAATTAGTTGAGTTATTGTCGTTAGTTATCGGTATCTGTGGTTTTTAACCCAAAAAGATGGAATTTACAATCAAAACAAATGAACTTTCAAGCCAAAAGAATAACTTCATAATATAATATATTCAAGATGTCGTTCTAGATATTTTTATAAAAAAGAAAGTCACTCATGTCATAAATATTTTATACAATTGGTAATACAAAATAACCATGAAACTTATCAAAAATAAGGTCACTATACCCTCATTACTTTTAAACGAAAGT
>JAAAKG020092484.1:0-16260 GCA_010014905.2 Druon quercuslanigerum
TCAT
Organism: Druon quercuslanigerum; assembly: GCA_010014905.2. Lineage (NCBI taxonomy): Eukaryota > Metazoa > Arthropoda > Insecta > Hymenoptera > Cynipidae > Druon > Druon quercuslanigerum. The sequence continues at coordinate 5 of JAAAKG020092484.1, forward strand.
GCAGTTTGTGAGGAGCACAGGACCGTCCTGTGCTCTAATTGCGCCACTGAAGATTAAAAATCCATGTTTTTATCATTATTTCCTTATTTTTGAATATTTACAACAATTTTTAATTATGTATAATAAATCTGAATTTTTTATAATTAATTTTACTAGTACTTCCTCTACTTTTTCTTTTCCTCTACTTCGGATGTCCAAATAATTAGGTTTTTTAAAGAAAAAGCAAAAGTAACTTATATGACCTTAAAGCGTGACTATTTTTCTTTAAAATCCCGTTTTATTTTTTTAAATTGATCAATTTGTTGAAAAACTACGTTATTTTTTATAAAAAAAAGTCAATTTTGCGAAATTTTGTGGGGTTTTTTCATATTTACCAAATTTTTTAAACATTTTTTGAAAAATTAACGTAATATTATTATTACCATTGTTTTAGACACTAAAAAACGAAGAAAATACGCTATATTAAAGTTGTTTTACTGCACACAGAAAGCATTGTGCGACGGTACAAGTTTGGGGTGAAGCGGAACCCCCGGTTTCCGTTAGAGGATTAGGTATTTCACGTTTCCGTTCTAGGGTTAAGATTTTGCATTAGAAAAAATCACTTTGACCTTCAAATGACCTTAAAAAGTACTTCCAAGGTCAAGGTCTTTTGTAACAATCCATGTCTCCCTTCTCCTCCTATAACTTTTGTCTAAAACATTTTTCCGTGTCTGACTTGTTTTCTGAGATATTTTCCGCCATAGAGTAAAATGGTCCACCCTGTATAATTCAGAAAGGCGCTGTACAGCAGCGGGACCCGAGCCTACTAAGACAATTATAATAGTAAAGTAAATACGGTTAGCATGCAATTCCTGAGCAATTTGTGCAGTGAAACGCTCATGTATGAGCGAATGATTTAATAATTCCAAGAACTGCGAGGCATTCCCCGGAACTGCTCTTATATTGGCGTTCTTATGTAAATGGTAGCGTACCCAGCGGCCGACCAATAAAAAATGGTGGGAATGTTTGAATGAGACCGTAAATTGAGAAAATGTGAAAAGCCATAGAAACACATAAACTTGCGTGAGAAAATGTATGGATGTATAGAAAGCTAAAGTTGTATGCCAGAATAGAAAAGTGTGGCGTCAAATATATTATAAGTAATGCCTATAACGAAAGACTTTGGATACTAATGAGCCCGAGTGGAAATATTTACAGGGTGACTTTGCAAAGCTCTTCACCTGGAGTCATTGCTAGAAAAATTGATGAGCAACCTGGGTCGAGCAGTGTTGCGGAACAAACGTGTTATCTAAATAATCAGCACGGAAATTCTAGATTATTACAAAAATCTATAGCCCCCCCCCCCTATATAAAGCCTCGTGCACTTCCCTTTCTCACTTTTCTCATATAGACTCCTTCAACCCCGAAAGTATCATCAGGCTACAACGGAGGAAGTCACGCTTGCTCCAAAGGGGTTTTGGCTTAATGGTATAATTAATGATTAGTATTTATTGTACAAAATTGTACAAAAATTATACAGACTTGATCATAAATCAGTCTTATTTCTCCTTAAATTTAAAAAATTCCCTAAAAAACAATTTTTTCCTTCTTCCTCTTTTTACAAGGTTTCGATACACTTTTTTCAAATCATAAATAGCGAAAAAATCGCTAACGGTTCAATCGAAAAATTAAATCCGAAATATTAAACAGTGCTGCTGTTACAATCTATTCTTTTCAATGACATAATGTAGGTGCTGGGTACTAATATTGAATTCAAATTGAAAATCTTTAGGTTCCAATTATTTCAAGTAAAAATATTGCATTTCCAACAAAATGGTCAATTTTTTAACCAAATAGTTTAATTTTTAACCAAGAAGATTACTTTCTCACTAAATAAGACAATTTGTCCACCAAAGAGAAAAGAGAAAAAACAAAATATAAAGTTTACATCTATTCCAGGCGAAAGAATGACCCCAACAAAAATTACCTTTGCCAGATAAACTTTACATGAATCAAAGATAATTTTCGATTTTTAACCTTGCCTCCATTGTAAAAGTCTATTTTTTTGTTCTTTAATATTTTTGTACAGAATAATAATGCTAATATGTACAATAGTCATCAATACTGTAGGTAACTATTTCTCTACAAAAAACTTTAACTCTATCCATTTATTATCGTAAAATTTAAATTAATATTTGCTGCTAACATTCATGTAGCATTTAGTAATATTTAAGTTTGGGTAAAAAATTAACAGATGATATGGCATCGTATATTTCATTTTAAAAGGCATTTCTTCTTCATTGGTAGGTTTTGCTTCTTGGAATTCTTCTAAGCTCATCTGGTTTTCATAAAAACATTTCGTTAATCTATAAATATGGTCCGAGATAAAAGGAAGGTTAAACTTCTTATGCAAATCAATATTCCTGTCTCTGAGGGAGGCATTTGTGATCATTCTTAAACATTTATAGTAGTGTTTCATGCGCTACTCCAGACGGGAGCCGCATATAGAAGAACTGGTCTGACAATCATTTTGTAAATAAGTAATTTATTTTTAATACTTAATTTACTCTTTCTGCACATGAGGCAGTACAAGATGCCCAGAATTTTCCGAGCTTTTTTAAGTGAGCGTGCAACGTGCTTATTAAATATTAGTTTTTGATCCAGTAAAACTCCCAGATAATTTGCAACCAATTTAGGCTTAATATTCTTATCCCGAAGAATAAAATCAGGAATACCTTCCTCTTTCTCTCTGGATGGTTAATATTTTTTCTTGTGACAATTACGATTTCAGTTTTATCAGCATTAACATTTAATTTCCATTTATGAAAAAATTCTACTATCAAGTTAGTAAATTTTTGTAATTTATACATAGGTACGTTAGGGCTCCAGGAAGCGGAATACAATGCTGTGTCGTCGGCAAATAATGATTGCAATATTCCTTGCAACGCTGGGATATAATTAATGAAGTATAGGAAGAACAGCGGGCCAAGAATAGAACATTGTGGGACTCCTGCGTCCATGCTTCTGTCTTTAGATTTAGTGCCATTTATCACTACTTTGAATTTTCTCCCAGAGAGATAAGCTTGCGCTATTTTGATTAAATAAGTTGGAATTTTTAGCTCGATAAGTTTGTATATTAGGCTAGACGGTATCAAATGCCTTTTTCAGGTTAAGGAGAACCATGACAGTAGTCAAATTTTTTTTGAAATTAGTACTAACAGTATTTATTAATCTAATCAGTTGTTGAACCGTGCTTATATTTTGTCTGAATCCGAACTGCTCTGGAATTAATATTTTACTTGTGATTCCAAATTTCAAAAGTCTATTATAAATTATGTATTTAAGAACTTTGGCTAGAGTTGGCAGTAAACTTATAGGCCGATAACTTGCCGGAAAAAGCTTATCCTTACCAGCTTTGTGGAAAGGCAAGATGTTTGCAGTTTTCAAAGCATACGTAAGGTAGCAAAGCATGCGACAGGCATTAAAAATATAAGTAATTTGTACAAATGCCTACTTTGGCATACTTTTGAGCAAAGTATTCTGGATTTCATCATGACCCGGTGCCTTCCTTGAGCATTTTCTCAAAACAGCTTTTTTAATTTCTCTGGGCGTTGCTGGTTCAACTGTCTTTAAATCATGTGTAGTGTTCGCAATTTCTATGTACCTAATTTCGACCAGCCTCTCAGTGTCAGTATCACCAAAATCTTTTGTTAGAAAATGAATTAATTCTTAGTGATCTGCAAGCACTTCTGCTTTTTCAAAATCTGATACAACTAGACCAGTTTTACCGTGAAATATGGAAATCTTGTTAATATTATTTTTTCTCACAAGACATTCAGCCATTTTCCATAGAGAATTATCCCTAATAGTAAGACTCACAAATTTATTATCCCAGTTGCCATTGGAAATTTTAATTATGTCTTTTTTTATTTTATTAGCTCATTTGTTAAATATTTTTCTTATTTCATCACTACGTGTCCTTTGACAGACCTTGCGTAAGGCATTCCTATCATTTTTAAGTTGGTTAATAAAATGTGGCAAATCAATATGAAAGTTTTGAAATTTTCACTTAGCTATAGCTACTTCTGCGACATTATATCATATATTTCCTTAAGACTAGGCGCAAGTTCTAGGTTTTTATTAATTTCATTTCTAAACTTGTGCCAATCGACGCGCTTATAATTATAAAATTCAGTCTCATTATACAAAAGGCTTACTAAGTTATTAATTGACAAAGCAACAGGTATATTATCTGAGTTTAATTCTTCAAAAGTATCAATATTAATGTCAGAGTTAATATCCTTCAATAGACCTATAATTATCAAGAGCAAAACATAAAGAAGTTTACCAGTAGCATTCACATTTTTGCAATTCCATGCTGAATTTTTGGCATCAAGATCTCCATATAATAATACTTTGTTACCTGCGTTAAAGATTAAATTTAATTCTCCAGGATCTACCTTAGCTTTAGAAGGATTATATACAGAAACAAATACTGAATTATCACAGAGTCGGAGTGCAACACATTCTAAGGAAGCCGTGTTTAATATAACTTTAGAGTAGTTAATATTACCTTTAATTAAAATTAAGACACCCCCTGTGCCTTGTCTTCTAGCCTATCCTTACGTACACTATTATACCCCTGAAACGCTAAACTTATTTTTAGGTGTCAGTACTGTCTCATTTAGCATTATAATGTTTATCTTATGGTCATAAAGAAATTTCGACAATTCTCTAATTTATTATTATTATTATTATTATTATTATTATTGTTATTACACCGTTAAGCCGTTTCCCTTGCGGGATGAACGCGATTCACTCGGTGGGGAAGGAAATAGTGTGAGGAACGGGTTATAGAATTTTTAGATTGATCTAGAATTCGCGTGTTATTTATTTAAATAACACGTTCACTCCGCAACACTGCTCCAACCCAGGTTGTTGATCAATATCTCTAGCAATCACTCGAAGTGAAGATCCTCACAAAGTTGTCATGTGAGGTTCCCCTCTTGGGTCCATTAGTATCTAAGGTCTTTTGTATCAGGCGGCATTCACTCTACTCACACTCTCCTAATAACTATTTTCGGCCATACTTTTCTATCCTGGCATACTTCTCTAGCTTCTTTAACGTCCATGCATTTTTTCATGCAGGCTCTTGTGTTTCTATGGCTTCTTATGTTGCTTCTAACTAGGGTCTCATTCACACATTCTAACCACTCTTTCCGCGGTCTGCCTCTGGGCACGTTGCCATTTACTTTACCTTCATACACTTGTTTTGCTAGCCGTTCGTCCTTCTTTCTCTCAATATGCGTGAAACATCTTAACCGATTTCTTTCCCATGTATCAACTAGCGTCTCTTCCGCACCACATTCTTTAAGGATTATCTCGTTGCTCACTTTGTCCATCAGAGTTTTCCCACGCATTATGCAGTATACAGTATGCACAGTATACACGTGGTACAAATATAGAATTATGTATTTCTACTTTAGCCTTATTTGATATATTTTTACTTTTGATAAGGGGGCCTGCTCTACCAATAACCTTCTTACTTTCGTTAATGCGTCTATCTTACTCCTCATCTATCTTCCCGTTCCTAGTAAATAAGCTACCAAGGTATACGAATTTATCAACTTGTTCAATTCTCTCATCATTTAATACAATATTGCATATTATAGTTTTTGTTTTCTTTATGTTAAGTTTGAGGCCCATTCTCTTCATGCTTGCATTCAATTACCCCTAGTACCATTTGCATTCCAATACCCTATTCTTAATGTATTTATAATTTTCCTATTCGCCATCATCCGTAAATATTTCAGCATAAGCTTGGAGCCAACCCAAATCATTTTTATAAGGCATTAACCTACTATTTAACTTTTTAATAAGCATCAGTATCTTAGCTGAAAAACAGAGTTCGTTGAATTTCCCAAATTCCATAGCCGTTTCCTGAAAGTCTTGGATGCCATTGTTGTTTGATGTGTAGTATTTCTTGTAGTAAACTGCTGCATTTCTGCTTTCCTGATGAGTCGAAGAGTTTGCTCATGCATAACGGCCTGGTAGGTCTGAGAGGTGGAAAAGCATGATGTGCCTTTGTAGATGGTAATATTTTCTTCTCTCGTGGCTGCTCCAGCGGATGTTTCTTGGTTCTGGCATCAACTCTTTGCAGTTTTTTAATGTATATTGGGCATCTGGTATCATTTTCCTAATGCTGGCCTCCACAATTTAAACATTTAGGCAGTTCTTTGACTTTTTGTGAGTCCTCGTTTTCCATAGTATTTTCCTCCTCTGAATGCTTATCCGTAAGATGCGCCTGTGCTCACCTGACAAATTAGGGTGAGTTTTTGCAGTACGAGCTTCCGTGCCCAAATAGTTGACATCTACGGCATTACGTAACTCATCTACTGTTCCTGTATTTATACCAGTATATTCTGACTAGACACAGATACTTCACTATCACTAACAGCCATTGGTATACCTTGTTCTCTTAATAACGATATTAAATCATTATTTTGACGCGTTTGATCGGTAGATTTTTCTGTAATTACTATCTAATGATGAATTCAAGTTTTGATGTAATTCCTTTTTTGTTTAATTATGACGTTTACCTTTTGTGATAGTTGATAAACATTTCCCACATTTGTTATTTGCAGATTTTTTCTTTGATTTTTCTTAATGATTGTAGCAAAGGTTCTTGAAAAGTTATATTTACTTTGATCTTTCATTATAATACATAATTCGCAAGAACAAGGCTTTCCAAAACTTGATCGAGCATTATTAGCTAGCTTAAAATTAAAATAATCAACTGGTATCACAAAAGAATTATCTTCAGCATTTTTATTTGTATAAGTCTTTTGTCTTGCAATTCGCACATAGTACTTTCGACAATCTTTCATCGTTGGTGTCATAAGTGACATGCTTATTAATTAATTTTTCATGTGTATCTGTTATTTCAAAAAGAACTTTTTTTTCTCTTTAAACAACAAGCACAATTTTAAACGACAATCACTGTTCGACATCGCAGGCACTCAAAAATATTGGACGAGAGAATTATATTGAAATAGTTTAAAAGATTATTTACGTTGTGTCTTATGAAATAGAAGAATGCATATAGTTATGCGTAGGCAAGTAAATATACATACCATTGCAGTCATTTGATTTAAACAAAGAAACATGCATTTAGTTTTATGTGAACAAACCTATAGTGCGTTGGAAGATCATTTTGTTCATTATTTAACTGTTTAAAGATTATTATTAACGATCGATAAAGTTAATAATTAATTACATTATCGATGAGTAGTAAAGAAGAATAAGCATTACCATTACCTTTTTAGTAATAATTTTCAAGTAATTTAACTTGCTTATATACTTTTTCAAACTCGCATCATTTGGTTGTACCAGCTTATTTAGCGTTTGAGTTATTATACATAGAAATTTTAATGAATTTTTCACAAATAAAAAAACGGCTCAGGGGATCATTCAAAGTTCCTGAAAAATTGATTATAGGCGCTATTTACAACAACTTCCTACTCGTAACTTTGGGTCCTCAAACTTTTAATATAAAATTTTTGAGTCACACCGTGTCGCGGCTCCCTCTATACGCCGCCATTTGCAAAAAGTTCGTGATGCGACAAGAGTCGAGTGATGTGACATTTGCAATATCTACAGTTAATAATACCAGATAATAAATTTTAAACTAATAAATACAGTGTGTACTTATGTTAGTTCGTCCTTTAGGCTTCCTTTAAACTATATAATTCAGAAATTCAACCTAAGAAAAAACATTTTTATTTATATCCAGTTGCAAGAAAAACCACGAGAACATGACAAAAAAAGTTTGGATAATAATACGGAAATATGAAACAAATTTCCTTGTTTAAATTACATAATTCGTGCAATCTTGACAGCTGATTTTTAAATTTAGATTAGGTCTTAATTTAGGTCCATATTCTGCTTTGCGATCGACAAAAAATTTTCTGAATGCAGTTCATTTTCAGTTTTTTAACGGCTGAATTTAATCGGACATGTTCTACTTTGGTTTACATCTTAAATCAAAACTGTTCTGAAGCTTAAAATCAGACTTTCTGTTAACTGTGTATCTTTCATTGTTTCAAGGGAAAATGCGGTAATTCGATTTTCTACACAAAATTTCTCCGGAAGGCAAAAATGATTTAACTTACATAAAACATACTTGTTGTATTCCATATAGCTTGAGAACGGTCTGGATTTAAGATGTAAACGAAAGTAGACTATGTCCGATTAAATTCAGCGTAGGATAATAGTCTAGAAATAAGACGATAATAGGGCTGAAATGCAGCAGTTAAAAAGACTGAAAATAACTGCAGTCAGACTATTTTATCGTTCGCAAAGCAGAATATGGACCTAAATTAAGACCGAGACTGAATTTAAAAATCAGCTGTTAATATTGCTACAGAATAAGACAAAAAAAAAGTATTGATATGGAAATTTAAAAACAACTTCTTTTTTTAAAATTAATGTGCGTTTATATAAATTGTTTAAATATAAATTCGAATTCATATTTAAACAAGGGAATTGTTTTTTATATTTCCGTATTAATAAAGAAACTTTTTGTGTCGTGAGCTTGTGTTTTTGCTTTTAATTGAGTATAAATAAAATGTTTTTTTGTTTGGTTGAATTTCTTAAATTAAAGCTTGGAGGAAGCTTGAAGGAAGCTCAAAGGACAAACAAACATGTGTACACACCATATTTACTAGGGGAAAATAAATTATCTGGTATGATGTCACAACTTTAGGCTTTCGAGGACTGAAAAATAGCTTCATTGCAGTCTTTTTTTTAGCTCGAAGTATCTTCATCCTAACACAAGACATAGATTAAAATTGAGCCCAATTAGTGGCTTATTTTTGTTTTAAGACAGAAAAGTGAAAAGAAATCCAGCGTAAATTTCCGACTTTGTTTTTACTGTGTGTGTAAGTTTTTTGAGGACGGTAAAGCTAAATAGAATCCATAAAGACAATTAAAATATCTAAATTGGGATAAAAAAAGAATGTAAAAAAGTTTCAATATCATAATTTTTTTAAATTAACATATTTTATTTTTAAATGAAGCCCTGGTTCTTTAGGTTTTAAAGCTCCAGAGTAGAAAAACTTCATTTTTTATGTCTCCCATTAAAAATGTCTTTTTACGTTTACCGTTAGTTTTTAAAAGTATTCAATTGTAAAGGTTTATATGTATTTTGAATAGGACAAATTGGGATAAATTTATTTTCTGATTTTAGAAAAATTTTTTTTCATTAACTTTAATGTGCAATCATGTTAAGTAAGAACGATTGTTGCTTTTAAACGATTTCGTCAGGTTAAAGCTCGAGTACATAGCACAAGTCTAGTTCGCATTTAATCAAAATGTAATTGATGTGTTTTCTAAAATTCCTTTCATTCAAGGAAGATGGCACTTATCCTGAACGAGGTAGTGATTACAAAAGCTAATGTAACAGATTCAAAGCATTCAAAGCTCGGGGGAGACATCTGCTCTTGTCATTAATTTTTATATTTGAGCTAATTTGAGGAATTATTAACTTTTATAAAAAGGCTATTCTCGATGTGGGCGTATGTGATATAACTCTTTAAGCGTTCAAACCTCAAGCGAGACACAATGTACCATATTTAAAATAAAATTGTGCCCAGTAATTTTAATTGAAATTTTTCGCGAAAATTAACTTTCTGTATCCCAGGTGCAAAACACTCGTCGATCCAATTACGTAATTAAAGGATCCCAAACAATATCGTGGAAAGACGTTTAAATATCGCTAAAAATATGAGAGTTAAAAAGTGAAACTAAATATAACCGCAACATGTTTCGAGGATTCATTTGGATTTGAGATATAAAGCACGTTTGGAACAAAAGGCTTCCAGCAATTGAAACGGATTACTTTCTGAAAAAATTGGGTCAGAAATTTTATCCATATAGTGCTTCTTGATTTCTTCTTTTCATGTCACATTAAAAGCGTCATATGATCCTATTTTGCGAAAAAATAAACTTTAATGACCATTAATTATTTATTTTTAATAATTATTGAAAGTATTTATAATATTTTTTATAGAGTAGATTATAATTATGTATGGAACTTCCATTTCTTTTGTAACTCTTCGGTAGGTACTCTGAAATAAAGAATGTATGATAGATGCACTAACACAAATATGGAAATCCTCGTTTAGACAATCTGTCCGTACTTGAAAGCTGAATGCTGTTTGGAAACCTTTTTTAGGAACATCTAATATTGTTTTTTCTCCCTCGAATCCTGAATGGTTTTTTTTTAGTAATTTAAATCCCGGCCAACATTTTAGCTTATGCTTTAATGTGAGCTATGCATGGAAAGCAAATTTTAATCTATAAACTTATTCAGAAGTTTGTAATTTGGAAGTAGGATTTTATTTATTTATTTTTTCATTGCTAGAAATTACATTCAATGAAAATTCTTATTTGTTATTATTCTAGTGATGCAAATCATGTAGATAATAAAGAGAGAAAATTACAAATTTATTAACACTTTCTAATAAAATATATGTACAAAGGAAAATGCCATAAATGATAGCTATTCTTTTTTGGTGTAAATATTTTATATATTTGACGTTAGCGAATTTTCGAAACAAGAATTCAAACCTTAAAATTTTAGAAACAATTCACTATATTTAACCTGTGGTTACCACACTTGTGCAAATATGCACCAACAAAATTTTCAAATAAGTGTCTCATGTCACTCGGCAGGAATAAGGGTCTCTCTCCCCCCACGTTAAATATGTCTATCAGGTACTGAGTCATGCCACATAGGACCCAGCTTTATTTGCCTCTTACTATTCGTGCGGTTCTTAGGCTTGGTGCAAATTTGCACAAGTGCGGTTTCCTTGGTTGTAAAGTGGGTGCTTCGGAAAAAATTGAATTTCGCGTGATAATCGTTTTTTCGACTAGATTTTCTCTAAAGGTAAGTAATTTTACATATTAGTTAAAATTTTTATTATAAATTTACCAAAAATCATACCTACGCGTTAATTACGTAAATTTTCTACATTCTTGATTTTTTTTTTTGGAAATTTTTTTAAGTTTGAGGCTTCTAAGTTTGAGTCATTGTAAAAAATTATAAATAATGGTAGTATACTAAATTAGTAGAAATTAGTTATCATGATTTTTTTCTCCTTTGAGAATGGCTGGCGCATCAACTTCTGGCTATAATTTGCGCAGCAGCCGAGCGGTTGTGCGAACACTAGTGACTAGACGATTCTTCCGACGAAGATGAAAATGATAGCAGCGATTTGGAAGGAGATTAGTACGAATTTGTTGAAAATATTGAGCAGGAATCGGATGATCAATTTATTGAAAAGCAAGGTGATGGTGACACTGACAGTGATTCGGCTTTCGATATGGAGTCTGAGAGTGCATCCAAACGAAAAAGAGTTAGCTCTGTATTAATATTTTATAATAATATTTTACAACTATTAAAGTTTAAACAATAAACGGTATTATTATTTAATAATTATTAGATTTTAAAATGTGTTTTCCCTTCTAGATTAAGTATTGACTGATTTGCTATGCTTTAAAAATACTTTATTTTCAGGCAGCCATAAAAAATATTTATATTTTATTTTATGTGCAGTTGGTATTTTATCTTGAAAATTTGTACCTTTATCATCAATTTGAAAAAACAAAAGTACAATATTGATAATTAGAAAAAATTAGAATTTTTTGAAGAAAAATGACATTTTAGAAAAGTTCTTTTAATTTATGTCCTTTTTCACTATTTAAAAATTGCTTATTTGAATTATTTTTATCACCATTGCATTTATCAGTAATTTTTATCCAAAAAAATGTATATTGTAAGTTGCATTTTGTTTATTTTATGCACGATTTATTAAAATTTTAAAATGCGAGATCCCAAACCGCACAAGTGTGGTGAACACTTATGCGCAGATGAAGTGTGGTATCCACGGGTTAATAGTTACACCATTAAGGGGAAGGGAGTAAAGTGAGGAAGAGATTAGAGAATTTTTAGATTTATCTAGAATTCTCGTGTTATTTATTTAAATAACACGTTCTTTCCGCAACACTGATCCGACCCAGGTTGCTGATCAATCTCTCTAGCAATCACCCCAAGTGAAGATCCTCACATAGTCGCCATTTGAGGTTCCCCACTTGGTTCCATTAGTATCCAAGGTCTTTTGTTCCAGGCGGCATTTTCTCTACTGACTCTTTTTTTACTAACTATTTGCTGCTAGACTTTTCTGTCCTGACATCCTTCTCTAGGTTCTTTCACGTCCATGCATTTTTTCATGCAGGCTCTCGTGTTTCTGTGGCTTCTTACGTCTCTTCTAACTAAGGTCTCATTCACCCATTCTAACCATCCTTTTCGCGGTTTATCTCTGGGCGCACTGCCATTTGCTTTACCTTCGTACGCTTGTTTCGTTACTCGTTCATCATTCTTTCTCTCAACATGCACGAACCATCCGAACCGAATTCTTTCCCATGTGCCAACTAGTGTCTCTTCTGCACCACATTCTTTGAAAATTGTCTCGTTACTCACTTTGTCCACCAGAGTTTTTTCGCATATTATGCGCAAGAATCTCATGTCAATCGGGTTAATTTTAATTTTTGTAACAAGAAAATTTTATTTAATAAAATTAATATTTAAAAAAAAAAGATCTCACTTCGCTTCACAGTGAATCGAACCACAGAACTTTCAATTGTCGGTCTGGAGCTTTTCCAATTAAGCTTTTTAAAAAATCTAGTCGACACTTGTTGACAGATCAAAAATCGAGTTTGCGCCGTCTCAACTAAATTTTTCTTGATCCTAAAAAAATTTGTTAAAATAACCAAAATATTGCAGGTCTTCTACAGCAAGTACATTTTTTCGTATCTTTTTGTTAATGAATATATATTCCAGAGTGAGTCGTTAGAGAAGTTTGCATAGTGGAAAATTGCAGCTCCGGTAGAAATAACGTTGGATCAACACAAGTTACTTATTCTTTTCTTATAGACTGTTATAGAGTCTTTTATAGTCTTATATATTGTCTTACAGACTGACAAAGCGTTGTAGTCGCTAAACTGTTAAATGAAAAAGTGAAATTAAATTTTTTATTGCATGAGAAAGTAGCCGAGGTTATTGTCTTTTTATTAGACATTTTCACTTCGTCACCAGCTTACCTTACTTCGTCGAGTACTGAGATGGAGAACAAATTTTCTGATAAATAAAATCTAATTTCAAAAGATACTTATAGTGAAGAAACATATTTTTGACGAAGATATTAACAAAATAAGATTTAGTCACATGCATTTGATCCATTGTTTTCTCCTCGGCGCCTGGCCTCAGCACTTGACCTCAACACTTGACTTAATTAACCTCAGCTTCAAAAATGTACGTTTTCAAATCTAACAAGGGTAAGAATGGTTAAAAAAGGAAAATTTAAATTATCAGAATAGCAAAGCAAGCTAGAGAGGCTTTCAAATCTTAAGTTATCCCGTTGACAGTGTATGACGCATATTGCGTTAAAAAATGGCCAAGAGGGCGTTTGACGCAACATGCCTCATGTAAAATAAATAGATTTGTACTATTTCGATCTTCATGAAAGTTGGTGAATTAAAGTATTGTGGATCACTGAATCCGAATTTAGCATCAGAATTCAAAAATTCGATATAGCGCAACCAATATGGCGGATCGAAATATTGGATTAGCAATTTCGAACATTCGTATTTTGACCTTGAATTCATATGCAATGACCCAAGTTACCCTATAATGCCAATTTTCCTTTAAATCCCTCAACTCATTGGAGTTTTTACAAATTTCGGTCGGTATATTGGATCAGTAATTTTTAATGTTCTAATTTTGACCTTTAATTCATATTTAGCGAACTATAATCCATTAGTGCCAATTTTCCACCCAATCCATCTAGTAGAACGTTCCACACATTTTGGGCCCACTTTGTGATTTTGGTTCTACAAAGCGAAAAGGTTAATAAAAGTACAACAGAAGTGCTAGTAGTAAAATGTTCAGAGCCAGACAATATCAAACATGGAATTTTAATTATGCACCAAGATAACACACTATTTCTGAAGATTTTGCAATGTGAAACCATGCAAATGGAAATCCGACAAGGCGGAAATAGATCAAAAATATAAAATAAGATAAATATTTAAAGTAGTATAAAAAATGTCAAATTCATCTTTTCAGTCAAGGTTGTATATCAAATTGCATCGTTCTCTGTTTTATTTCATTTTTAGCTTTGCTGCGAAAAAGGATCTAAAATTTTAAGTTTGAGAAAAATAATTGACGAAAAATAGCTCTTGATTTCATATTTTTTCTTCGTGCCATATAAGTAGTAGAAGAACCTTAACAAAAACCTAAGACTTTAGTTATTCTTAAACAATTTCAATTCTGATATGTAAATCACGATCCTTTTTCGTCGTTGATTATAATCTTAAGAACTCTGGCAAAATTTAAAAAGATCAGGCGGAGCTAACCCAGTCTGCATACTCGTTATTTCATTAACTAGATTATTCGCAATTCAATGAAATTTAATCCGCAGATAAACCATTGGATTTCGTCTGATAGGAATCCTCATCCGCTTTCAAGAAACCTTACCCTGGTGTCAAAGTAATTATCCGGGATGCGTTCCTGAAACGAGGAACCGCAGATAAGCCGTTCTTCTTCGACACAAAATTGCGATGTGGCACACAAAAAATGTTGACTTTTTACTCTAAAGTCGCTAAGGACTCTAAATTAACACTTTTTGTAAAGGCTTGACCAGTTCGCGACCTTTAAGGCTAAGTTATGAAAGATAGTATCAGACTATTTTTTTGAAATAGGTCCAAATGAGCAACTAAGATTAAAAGAAATATTTCAGAAATTAGTAACCTTGCTAAAAACAGAACACAGCCTCCAGTAGTCCTGCCGTTCTATTCTGTAAAAACATATGTACAGCTTCAGCTTTACAGAGCTATCTTGTACAAACTAAATCGTTACGTAATTTAAAGGAATTATTCTTTTCATTCCAAAAGCCCTCAGGAGGTTGTTTCTTTGCAAATTTTAAGTCGTAACTGACAGGCGGATGGATACAGATATTTTTTCATGTGCTTGAAGTTCTGATTTTACTCATGGCTTTGTAAACTAGAAACAACGCTGAAATTTTGATTTTATCTGTATTGTAAAAAACAATTTACAAAATAAACTTTGAATGAATATTTTGGTTGTAGTTGGAACAATATTTGATGATGAAATAAAAGTGGAAAACGATTTTTCGTTTATTTGAACATTCTGAACTTCAGGTTAATTACTTTTTCAGCTTGTAGTAGACGACATGGTTAACAGATCTCAAACATTTACCAGATTTTACGATAGGAGATTGTAAATGATAACCAGCCGTTTGCTATATATTTTGTAAAGGGTTAATAAACTGTTTATTTTATTTTGTCTATAATTAATTTGTCTTTAAGTACTTCTTTGCATAAACATGCCAAAATGTAAACAAATATTTTAATAAATTTGATGGATCAGATTGTGTATGTAATTTGTAAACGGCTTTCAACATCTACTAGTTAATCTATTCGGAGTTGTTGCGAATATAATTAAATAATTGAATAATTGAACGAACTTACCTTTCAGTTAAGGTTCCCTTCCAATTGTATACTCTAATTTTTTAAGTCTTAGAAGGAAACCCGCCAAACCGACCTCACCGATTTTGATAAGTTCTTGATATTTTATGACACTTAACAAATTAAGAGAGATGTATTTTTTGATTTGCCGACATCCACTTTTCAAGGGGTAAAAACCACCTCTAAAGTTTGCACTTGCAAATCATTTTTTTATATACAAATCTCGGCATCTAATGCATATTTTTGAATTAAACCTAGTGGAACATTTTTGTCATAAGAAGCATAGATATTAAATATATTGACGTCCCAAGGGGTTAATAAGATAACATAAGAACTTATTTTATATTTTAAAAAAACTATATTCTGTATGAATATTTTTATCATGAAATCAGGTTATGAATTCAATAAAAAAGTAAGGAGAGCTTTTTCGTTTACAATATCGAATATTTGAGTTGAATTGTTTTAGGATTTTTCAAATAACCACCCCCAAGTACTTTTAACTACCCCTTAAAGTGATGGACCACATGTACCACAGCTGGTTATGGACTACTAATGATAACGTAAATAATAATAATAATAATAATAATAATAAAAGGCTCAGTGGTTAGATGCTCGGACTTCACCTCAGAGGTCCGGGGTTCGATTCCTGAGCCGGTACCTCTGGAAATTTT
>JAAAKG020092495.1:0-11301 GCA_010014905.2 Druon quercuslanigerum
AAAAAGTCGTTATGACAATCTTGTAGGGTGTGCAAAGAAACCCATTTTTCTCGTATTGATTTTTTCAGTATCTTGCGTTGTTTGGCTGATAATGCTAATTTTCGTTTCTTTTTTGGATTTTGAAATTGCTATAGCACTGAAAAATTTTTTATTGATAATGTTGTTTTTTACGAATAAAATAAAAACTACACGTCCTATCAAAAATTCATTCATAACAAATTTTTAGATCTATAACTCCGGTAATTTTTTTTTCATCGACAAAAGTCATTGTGATAAATTGTTAGTCTTTTCGAGTACTACTAATAATTGCACCTAGAATTTTCAAATCTTGAAAAAAAGTTGTCTTAAAAATTTTCAAAATTTTCTCACTTTTTGAATTTTTATCCAAAATGGCTGGCTAACGAACTTGACCTTCAATTTGAGACAGTAAAAGAGTATACCTAAGGCATTTGATAAAAACCGGGGGGGGGGGGTCAAATTTTACACAAATCTAATATTTTCTCATGATGAGAATGTAAAAAATTAATTTGAAAACCAAAAAGACGAATTTTTTAATGAATTAAATTTTTTCAAGCATGAATGAAAAAATGTTTACCTAAATTGATGAACCTTCATGCCCAAAACGAATTTTCTCCACAGAAATTAAATTTACAACCCAAAAATGTGAATTTTGAGCAAAAAAATTAATTTGTAATGAAATTTTCATACAACTTTTTCATCCAGAAAGATTTCAGTTGACTTTTAAAAACTAAATTCTTTAGAAAAAATGGAACAGCTATAATTTTAGTAAAACAATTTGAATCAAGTTATAAAAATATTTTTTCAACGAAATAAAATAAATTTTAATTGAAACAGGTAATTTTTCAACCAAACAGAGGAATTTTCAACCGAAAAATTAAATGCCTATAAAAAAAATCGGAAAAAAATGGAATGCTTACATTTTTAGTTTAAAAAATTAATTTTCAATAAAAAATTTAATTTCGGCCACGAAGATTGATATTCTACCAAAATAGAATAATGTGTGATAAAATACATGAATTTTCAATCAGACATTTTAATTTTTAATGGAATTGTCAACCTAATAGTTGAATTTTCAACCTAAAATGTTAATTTTCTATGAAAAAAACAAATTTTCGAAAAACAGACGAATTTAAAAAAAGGGGTCATTTTCAGTTAGAGGCATAAGTTTTCAAGCAAATAAAATAAATTTCGAATTAAATAGTTAGATTTTTAACGAAACATGCATTTTCTAACGAAAAGATTATATGTCTATCAAAAAATTTCGAATACAAATTTAGTTAAATTTTTACTTCAAAAAATTAATTTTCACTTTAAAAAAAGTAATTTTCAATAAGAAGAATGAATTTTCTACCAAAAAAGACAAATTTTCAAAAAGTAGATGAACTTTCAACTAAAAAAGATAGATTTACACCAAAAAATAAAACACCTTTATTTTCTGTGAATGAAATGAGTTTTTAAGCAAATAAAATAAATTTTCAACCAAAAAGATGAATTATTTATTTATTTAATAGTTGCAGATTGGTGTTCAAACAAACATGATATAATGAAATTTTCAGTCAAAATAATAATTTTCAAGAAAAAGCAATGAATTTTCAACCAAAAGGATTAAGTTTCTAGAAGAAGAGATTATATTTTAATATAATACACGAATTTTCAAGTGAAGAAGAAGATTTGCAAAATACCAAAAAACACGAATCAAAAAAAATTGTGCATCGAAACAATTATTATAATTTTTTTAATAATCACTTTTTTATAGGATACGTGGTTTTTGTTTTATTCCTAAAAAACAATATTAAAAGGAAAAAAGGGACGACTGAAAAATATTGAAAAATAAAGTTCCTGACACTGTAAAATTCCTGAATTGGAAAATTCCCGAATGATAAAATTCGTAAATAATAAAATTACCGAAAACTAAAAATACCAAACTGAAAAATTCCCGAAAAATAAAATTTTTGAATAATAAAATTTCTGAATTATAAAATTTTTAAATAATAATATAGCATTGCCGAATTGGACAATTCCCGTCGGTTAATAATATTACCGAATTTGAAAATTCCCTACCGAAAATGGCCGAATTATAAAATATCCGAATTGAAAAATTCCGAAATTCTAAAATTCCAGAATTGAAACAATTACAATTTTTTCATGAATATGTTTTATTGATTACAAATACAATAATGAAACTTTATTTTTTTAAATTATTATTAATTTTTAAAATTTCTAAAATTATTGTTTGAATTTAAAATAACAATAATTTAAATAAAATATTTCTATGTCACGCATTTTTTTTAAATTTGAACATATTTTCTAGTTTTTCAAATACTATGCACATTAAAAAAATGCATCACCCAGAAATATTGTATTACTTGTAATTAATAAAACATAGTTATAAAAAAATTGTAATTGTTTAATTTTAGGAGTTTACGAATTTGGCATTTTTCTGTCGGGAATTTTCCGATTCGGTAATATTATAAACTGTCGAGAATTTTATTATTTGGGACTTTTCCAGTTCGGGACTTTTATAATTCGTGAATTTCATTTTTCTGGATTTTTCAGTCGTCCCCCAAAAAATAAAATTAATTAATAATTATTTTATGAAATGCGCAAAAAAGATTGAAAACTTATCCAAATCGGTCAAGAATATTTTTTTGATAGGACTTATAGTTTTTGTTTCAAGCGTGAAAAATTACATTAAAAATACAGAAATTAAAATTGTTGAAAAAAGTCACAAGGTACGAAAAAAGAACTGAATAGACAAAATTTTTTTCACGCAAAAAGGATCTATAGATATTTTACTAATAAGTTTTAGATAGGTTAAGTACGTTTCCTTTTATTCGTAAAAAAATATTACAAATAAAAATAAAAAACAGATGTTTTACAAATTTGTTATAAACTCTTGTTATCAAAATATATTGAAAATAAAAAAAAATAAAAATATTTTGCGAGAAAATATATTTTGCTCTGATTTTTATCAAAGTATCTCAACGGATTCGCTAAAATAAGAAATAATAGTAACAAGTATTATTCATCATTGTTATAAATAACTTAATAGCACAGGATTTTTTGGGTGCAAAAAACATGAAAATAACGCATGTCTTTAACATTCGTGTATAATAATAAAATGGTATAAGCAACAAAATGTTTGTCTTGTTTGTATGTTCAAATTGAAGTTCAACTTGATTCAAAATATACTCACCTTTTTAAATTTGTTTACAAAATAATAATAAACTGAAAACTGTAAAAAAATTTATATTACAGATGATAAAATATTATAATAATATAATGATAATATAGTAGTTTAAATTTAAATAATTGTTTATAAAAAATTTATAAATTTATAAATAATAATAGTTTGAAAAAAAGTGTAATTCTCGAATTTAAACATGTTTACGCTTTTAATATCAGGAAATAAAGAACACAGAAGGTGAATGTGTGCTTTACCTGTCTTATATGCACAGAAACAAAGCAGTTTGTTTTTTCACCTTATTTGATTGATTTCAGGAAATTCCAATCTCATTCTTTCAGTCAAAATTAATTCTGTTAAGCAATCTGGTTCTTTTTTTCTTAACTTACCGATTTCTCACTTTTTTATTTCTATAGCCTTTCTTAAAATGAATATTTACAGTCTTAAATAAATTCAAATATTTTTACTAAATTAGTATTTATTCAATAGGAATTACTAAATAATAATATTTAATAAAATAAATAATAAGAATATTGTCTTTAAAAAATGGAAAGGTTTCATAATAATGTGTATCGTGGGTCTTAGTTTTCATGCTTATTGTGTATGTTAAAAATTTTTTTTCAAACAATATTTCAAACTTTTTACTTTTTTTGAAATATTTCATCTCGTAAAATACTTTACTCTTTAGTTAAACATTCATGTATATGCTTTAATAAAAATTGGT
Source organism: Druon quercuslanigerum (assembly GCA_010014905.2). Lineage (NCBI taxonomy): Eukaryota > Metazoa > Arthropoda > Insecta > Hymenoptera > Cynipidae > Druon > Druon quercuslanigerum. The sequence goes on from JAAAKG020092495.1 coordinate 3,930, forward strand.
CTTTTTTGGCCGAAAATTATTCTTTTTAGTTAAAACTCTTTGGAAATTCGTAGTTTTTTGTTGAATTTCCCTGTTTTTTATTTTAAATGGAAATCATTCTTGGGTAAAATATTAAATTTATTTATCATTTTTTTATCGACAATAAAATAGTTTCTAACAAAATAGTGGAATTTTTAACCAAAGAGATGAATTTCAACTAAAAACAAGAATCTTCGACAACAAAGTGGTTAAACAAAATATTTGAATCCTCAAGCAAATGTAATAAATTTTTAATAAAGTAGTTGCATTTTTATTAACAAAATATATATTTTTTTTACCAAAATACATAAATTTCTAAATTAAGAAGACAAATTTTTTAAAAACAGTAATTGAATTTTTATCAAAAAAATATTTCAGGTGACTTTTTCGTAACAACATATGAATTTCAAGCGAAAAGTAAATTTTCTGCGAAAATATTAAGCAAATAAAATAAATTTTCAACGAAATAGTTAAATTATTAACCAAACAAATTAATTTTCTACTCAAAAGATAAAAGACTATAAAGATGCATTTTTTTAATGTGCATAGTATTTAAAAAAATAGAAAAAGCGTTCAAATTTAAAAAAATGCGTCACCCAGAAATATTTTATTTAAAATTATTGTTATTTTAAATTCAAACAATAATTCTAGAAATTTTAAAAATTAAAAATAATATTAAAAATAAAGATTCATTATTTTATTTGTAATCAATAATATTCATAAAAATATATTCATAATAATTGTAATTGTTTAAATTCGGGATTAAAGATTTAGATTGCCAAGAAAAAAGAAAATTTTTAACCAAATAGTTGAACTTTTTAGCATTTTCAAACTTAAAGGACGAAATTTCTACGAAGAAGATAAATTTTCAAGAAAAAGTTAATTTTTGACCAAGTTTGAACTTTGTACCGAAATACTTAAATTTTTAACAAAATATTTGAATTTGCAACCAAATGGTTCAATTTTCATACCAAAAATATTAATTTTCATCAAAAAAGTAAATTTGTATAAAAAAAATTAATTTACAACAAAAGAGTTGGATTTCCAATTAATGATATTGATTTCTGAGAAAAAGCAAATTTCTAACCAAATATTTGAGTTTTTCAGCATTTTCAAACTAAACGAACGAATTTTCGACGAAAAAGATAAATTTTCAACAAAAACGTTAATTTTCTAAGACGTTTGGACTTTCTACGGAAATACTTAAATTTTTAAGAAACTATATGAATTTTCAACCAAATCGTTCAATTTTCATACCAAAATTATTAATGTTCATCAAAAAAGTAAATTTTCATCAAAAATATTAATTTCCAACAGAAGAATTTTATTTCCAATAAATTATTTAGATTTCTGAGAAAAAAGAAAATTTTTAACTAAGCAGTTGAGTTTTTTAGCATTTTCAAACTAAACAAACGAAAAAGATAAATTCTGAACAAAGAAGTTAATTTTTGACTAAGCTTGGACTTTCTTCCGAAATACTTAAATTTCTAACAAACTATATGAAGTTTTAACCACAGGGTTTAATTTTCATACCAAAAATATTAATTTTCATCAAAAAAGTAAATTTCACAAAAAAAAATTAATTTTCAACCAAATAGTTGAATTATATACCATTTTCAAACACAAAAAAAACTAATTTCCAACAACAGAGTTAGATTTCGAATAAAAAATTCAGATTTCCAAGAAAAAAGGAAATTTTCAAACAAATAGTTGAATTTTTTAGCATTTTCAAACTAAAAGGAGGAAATTTCTACGAAAAAGCTAAATTTTCAAGAAAAAATTTAATTTTTGACCAAGTTTGAACTTTCTGCCAAAATAATTAAATTTTTAACAACCTCCATGAACTTTCAACCAAATGGTTCAATTTTCATATTAAAAATATTATTTCTCATCAAAAAAGTTAATTTTCATCAAACAAGTTAATTTTCTTCATAAAAATTAATTTCCAACCAAATAGTTGAATTTTATACCATTTCCAAAACAAAAAGACTAATTTCCAACAAATTCATACAAATAATTACTAATGGACAATTTAAATATTTCCCATGACTTTTTTTAACAATTTTTAATTGTTCAAACAAATGTAAATTATTTAAACAATTATTTATTCTAAAAAAATGTAAAAAATATTCGTAATTTCTGAATAAAATACAATAATTTGACATTGTTTGGGGCGGTAAATTTTTCTAGAAACATTATGATATTATTTAAACAATTATTTACTCTCTATTTGCAAAATTTCTAAAATTTAAGCTAGAGATATCAAAATTTCTTCCTTAGTTAGTATCCTATGATACGTTTTGTTGAATAGTTACACAATTCTGATATATTTCGTTTAATGTTTAATATGTTTATATTTATTTAAACAATCTTTATTTGCTTAAGCAGTTTAATTTCGATAAATAAAAAAATAAAGTAAAATAGAAGACATACAACTTGTGTTTTTTTCTTCAAATTTCCTTCAAATTGAGTATGGATTATTTACATCTGCTTTTGGCGCACTATTAAATAAATCATAAAAGTCATCATAAAATTTAAATTAAATTTTTTTATTAATATTGCATTTCTGCATTATTGTAGCATTAATGTAGCCCGAAAAGAGTTTTTTGGACCACCCTAATTGTATATATTTGTAAATATTGACGGCCATCCTGGATCCGTCATTTTGAATTTTGAATTTTTGACAGAAAATCGAAATTAGTGACCTCAAAAACAAAAAAAATTAAATTTAAATTAAAAAACAAAATTAGTTTACAAATCCAAGAAAATATTGACTTTTGGCCAGTTTTTTTTAGCTTCAGTTTCACTGTGGGCCGGCTACAAGTCGCGTCGCGCGTTGAATATAACATATCGTATCCAGACGTTTTCGCCTTTGGACACGAAACAAGCGCTACACATCTTTTATTCAAAAATGCCAATGCTTCGTGTGGATAAAGATGTCAATCTGCTATTCTCAGGTTGTAAAAAAAAAATTTATTGCAACAATCGAAAGTGTCGCCGATATCAAAGGAAGCGAAGCTTTATCGGCAATAGTCCCTTTTTTTTTACAAAACTCTTCATATTTAGCAGTGTTTTTTTGGGCCTAAAATGTGTCAGAAAAAAGTTCTTTTTAAACATTAAAAGAAAATTTATTTGATGTTAATAAATGACGTCACGTACTTTCTTCCATTTAAAGAAATTATTTGTTTAAATTATTTTCTTGATACAAAACAAAATTATTTTGATTCAAAACAGTTACTAGAAACAATCCAAGAAATAATTTCTTTAGAGACAATAATTGGAAATAAGCGAATTATTTCTTTGAATCAAAGAAAGATTTTTTTAATCCACATTACATTACTCTTTTTGAACCAAAACGTTTATTTCATTTAAAGAAATGTACAGGTCAAATAAAAAATTATATTTCTTTAATTTAAAGAAATTTTTCATATGGAAGCAATCAAATGTTTCGTTAATTCAAATAAATATTTAGTTTAAAAGAATGAAATATTTCTTTAATTTAAATAAATTTTCCGTTTAAAATAAAGAAATATTTCTTTAAATCGAATAAAAAAATTAACAAAAAAATTTCTTTAAATCAAACAAATCTTTCTTTGACCGTATATCATTATTAGAATTTCTTTGATTTAAAGAAAGTTTCTTTGATTCAACAAAACTTTTTTCTGAGTGTAGTCCGAATTTGAAAGTTTAGTTTAAAATCAAAAACTTATGTCCCGGAAATTTAGGTCCGCAAAATTATTTTTTCGAACAAATTAAAGTAGTGCTAAATAGTGCTAGTCATGTGCCCATTTGTGCCGTAAACGGGCTTTTTTTTAAATAAAAAAATTACGGGCATAATTTCAAAAAAAGTTTTTTTTGCTGGATCTGCAACTTATAAGTACAGCATAAAGAAAGATTGTTCTGGGCGGCTCGCTGTATGCCAATTTTGCGCACAAAAGAAAAATTCCAAAAACCTAACAGTAAAAAAAAATTCAAAAAATTTTATTATTTTAACAAATTTCGAAAAACTAAAACTTGTTCTGAGTTTTTCTCGGATAATGCAGCTATTAGACAGCACAGTTTTATTTTTCTCGAAATTTGACTATTTTTTTCCTTTCTTATGTTTTTTGAGCTTCCCATTTTAATTTTTAATGTGATAACTGTTGATCTTACATAATTAAAAAAATGAATAATGACTAAATTTTTCGAGCACCATTCAGCACAATTTTTATTTTTTCGAATTTTTATTTTTTTCTTCTTTTTTAAAAATAATTTTTATAATTTGTGTTTTAACATGACAACTTTTGTTCTCACGTTATTTTGTTAAAGGGACAAAAGACTGCTTTTGTCGTGCAAAATAGAGCAAAAGTTTTATTTTTTTCAAAATTTGAATATTTTTGGATATTTTATGTTTTTTGAGTTTTCAATTTTGAGTTTTAATATCAGAATTGTTGCTCAACGTAATTTTGTTCAAATGAATAAACACTCCCTTTTCCAAAGACAAATCAGCACAATTTTTATTTTTCTCGAAATTTGCCTAATTTGACTAATTTGAAAAGGGTTTTGTTAAATTAAAAGGCTAATCTAAAAATATTCAGTTATTAACGCTTTTTCGAAGTTTAAAAAATATTTTTCCATTTTTAATTTTTAAGATTTGAGAGATGTGAGTTTTTTGTTTTAAAATCTAGAAATGTAATATTGGAACATTTTTCAATTTCAAACGTTCTAAGTAATTGATTCTTTTATCAAAAAAATAAATTTTCAACCAAAAAGCTAGAATAGTTAAAATTTGGGCAGACAAAATTTAATTTGCAACAACAAAAAATGATTTTTCAACCAAAGAAATGAATTTACAACTAAAATTATGAAGGTTTATTATCAAAAATTAATTTTTTTAAATTACACAAGTAGTTCAACTTTTAACCAAGTAGAAGAAAGGGCCTTGCACATTTCTAGTTACTTTAAAAATATTCAATTATTAATATATTTTCGAAATTCTTCAATTATTGATTGTGACGTTTTGAAAAATTAAATTTAAAAATTTTAAAGACTAAACAATTTTTTGACTAAACAATTTAAAGATTAAACTTTGTCAATTTATGTTGTACCATTTTTCACCAATTTAAATAAAAAAATTCGAATTTATATTCTCTAAATTGAAAAATGGTCCACTTTTAAATTACAAATATTGCACAAAAATTTCAAACATATACACATATTTTTAAATATTTCTAAGAATTTGAATAATTTCGCAAATATTTCAAAACTTTCAGTAATGTTTTTAGGGTTTTAATAGTTTTACAAATATTCAAAGACTTCAAAGTATTAAAGATTTTCAAAATTAAACAAAATTTCAATATTTTTGCCAAAATTTTATAAGATTTCACAAATATGTCAACGATTTCAAATATTTCAAAATATTTCATTAAATTTCAAAGATTTAGAAAATTCTAACAAATTTTTAAATATTTTAAATATCTCAGAATGATTTCAAAGATTTACCAAAGTTTTTATTGATTTAAAAGATTTCAAAATATTTAATAAAATTATAAAGACTTCAGAAAGTTTTTTACAGATGTCAAAGATTTCAATTTTTTTTTTATATATTTCAAATATATCGAATAATTGCTCTATTACTTTAAGAATTTCTAAAATTGTTAAAAGGATTTAACAAAGGTTTTCAAAATATTTTGCAAAATTTTTAAAGATTTCACAAAGATTTAAAAGATCTCAACAAATCAAAAAGATTTCACAAAGCTTTTACTGATTTCAAAGACTTCAAAATATTTAATAAAATATAAAGATTTCACAAAGTTTTGTACAGATTTCAAAGATTTCCAATTATTTAGAAATGTTTCCCAAAGATTTCACAAAGATTTCAAAGATATGAAAATTTTTTATATATTTCAAATACATCGAATAATTGCACTATGATTTCAAGGATTTCCCAAAAATTTAAAAAGATTTAACAAAGGTTTTCAAGATTTTAAAGGTTTTAAAATATTTAAAATATTTCAAAATATTAATGAATATTTCACAAAAGTTTAAAAGATTTCAAAAAATTATAAAATATTTTGCAACATTTTAAAAGATTCCACAAAGTTTTTACAGATTTTAAAGATTTATAAATAAATATTGAGAAATATTTAACAAAGGTTTTACAAAGATTTCAAAGATTTTAAACATTTTAACAAATTTTACAAGATTTAAAAGATTTAACAAAGTTTGTACAGTTTTTAAAGATTTAAAAATACATATTTAGAAATATTTAAAAAAGGTTTCACAAAGATGTCAAAGATATCAACAAATTTATATATTTTTTGAATGTATCAAAAAATTGCACTTTGATTTCAAGGATTTTCTAAAGATTTTAAAAGATTTCAGAATGGTGCTCAAGATTTCAAAATTTTTAAAATATTAAAAATATTTCAAAATATTAAGCAATATTTCACAAAGGTTTTTGAAATTCCAAAGCTGTCGAAAAATTTCAAAATATTTCTTAACGTTTTTAAAGAGTTCACAAAGATTTAAAAGATATTAACAAATTAAATAGATTTCACAAATTACTGATTTTAAAGATTTCAAAATATTTAATAGAATTATAAAGATTTCACAACGTTTCTTACAGATTTCAAAGATTTTAAAATATTTGGAAATGTTTCACAAAGGTTTCAAATATATCGAAAAATTGCTCTATTATTTTAAGGATTTCTAAAATTATTAAAAGGATCTAACAAAGCTTTTCAAAATATTTTGTAAAATTTTTACAGATTTTTAAGATTTAAAAATAAATCTTGAGAAATATTTAACAAAGGGTTTACATAGATTTCAAAGATATCAACAAATTTTTATGTAATTCAAATATATCGAAAAATTGCAATGTGATTTCAACGATTTTCCAAAGATTTTAAAAGATTTCACAATGGTCTTCAAGATTTCAAAATGTTAAAAATATTTCAATTATTTTAAAATATTAAACAATATTTCACAAAGGTTTTTAAAATTTCAAAAATTTTCAAAATATCTCGCAACGTTTTTAAAGATTTCAAAAAGATTTAAAAGATTTCAACAAATTAAAAAGATTTCACAAAGCTTTTACTGATTTCAAAGATTTAAAAATATTTAATAATATACAAAGATTTCACAACGTTTTTTACAGATTTCAAAGATTTCCAATTATTTGGAAATGTTTCACAAAGATTTCACAAAGATTTCAAAGATATCAAAATTTTTTATATATTTTAAATATATCGAATAATTGCACTATTATTTCAAGGATGTCCAAAAGATTTAAAAAAGATTTAACAAAGGTTTGCAAGATTTTAAAGGTTTTAAAATATTAAACAATATTTCACAAAAGTTTAAAAGATTTCAA
>JAAAKG020092506.1:0-16259 GCA_010014905.2 Druon quercuslanigerum
TACCGGCTCAGGGATCGAACCCCGGACCTCTAAAGTGAAGTCCGAGCGTCTAACCACTGAGCCACCGAGGCTCTTTTTTGTTTTAATTAATAATAAGCATAAAAAAATAATTTTTTTATACAAAAAAAGAAAAATACCTAATTATGTAACGTTAAACAAATTATCACATGTCCTGATGTAGTTTTGCTTTGACCTAAAATTCGAAATTAAACAGACAATTTCTTAAATCGAAACTTGAATTTTGTCTTGCTGCTTTATAATGGAGACTGTCCTAATTGATACAATATATTCTGAATAAAAAATGCTTAAATATTGTTAACTGATAAATTTATTTATTATGTAAACCAATAGAGATAATTTTTGTTAAATATACACATCTAAATATTCATAATTATACCAAATAAATTTTTTTTTACATTTTTTCTTCGGTTTTTTACGGCTCATCGTTCACAACGATAGGTCTTTATTTTTATTGGACGTCACAACACATTTTATTTTAGATGTTAATTTATTGCGAAGGACTCAGGACCAGTTAAAAGGGAAGTTCGACGATCATTTATTGGTATCTCTTTGATCCACTCATCCAGTTACTCTCAGACAAGTCAGTCAGTTGGTCCCATTCTGGAGTGCCCTCACGTTTGACATTCCTGCGATTTGTCCTGTGATCTGGGTGGTGTGGTTCTAAGAGTGAACTATAGATTTTTCCATTTTTTGAAGATACATAAACGTAGTTTACGAATGGCATAATACCTGTCGTTTGTCCGTCTTTGTTGATTTTTGGTTCTTGCGCAATGAAATTTCTAGCTGTCAAATGATCACTTCCTGAAAGTATTTCAGCGTACATTGGGCCATAATCAAGATTATGTTCATGTTTGTTTATGGGTGTTATAAATACAAGTTTTGCAGTAAAACGAGCATTTAATGTCTTAAAGATAAATGCACGAAAGTCCGTAGCTCTCCCTGGCTTATTATCCAACCAATTTGGTAATTTATCAGGTCGCTCTTGCTTGAGATGTCCATGAAAATGAGAGGCATCTCCCATTTCTATAACAATGTACTCTGGTTTGACCTCCGGAAATCCATCCGTACCTAATTTTTAAGAAAAAATTAACATTTATACAGTTCTTGTATGATAGTTACTTAAAATTTAACAATTTTGAACACCCAGTGGGCACGAAATTTAAGAACGTAATTGTTACGTCCTAAAAACGTTTATTGGACGTACAATTTAAAAGACGTTATTTAAAATTTTTTTAAACTGTCCTAAGTCCGACCAAATAATGTTCTTCAAACGTTTTATGTTCAAAATAGGTCTTTAAAACGTCTCTGAAACATTTGATGTTTATGGAACGTTATTTGGACTGATTTAGGAAGTTTTTAAGCCGTTCTAATGATGTTCTTTAACGCTTGTGCCCACTGGGTAATCACCAGTCCATAGAAAATGACTAGCGTATTGTTTAAACCCAAACCTCATTTTAAAAACACGTTTTTTCAATATATAACTTTAGAAAACTTGCAAATCTAGAGTACTCAAATGCAGTAGATGCTAATGTTTAAGGAAAGAAACAACAAAAAGGTCAGTTTTAAATTTACAGCTATTGTTTTTGCAATAAGCTTTATAACTTTGCCCCAAAACCTGGTGGTTCCATTAGCAAAAAAATATTTAAAAAAAATAAGGGAAAAAAAGAAATGTTGGTTTGAATTTTATTTTTATTTTTTGTTGGTTTTTTTTAAGTTTATGATTTTGAAGATTTTTTTCTAAATTTATTTTCATTTTATATAAAGCGTTATAGAATGCTAGACGATTCAAGTAGATTTTGGTTAATTTAAGATAATTTTAATAACATTATTCGCTTTAAATAAGAATAAATTATAGAATTATCAATATTACAAAAACCTACTTCTTAGGCTGCGACTGGAGCCTGAGGCAGTGGAGGCGCTGGAGGCAGTGGAGGCAGTCTGTGACTCTATTTTAGGGAATCTTGGTGAAGAATGTCCTTCGCGATATTGCCAGTGATCTACATCGCGAGGATCTAACACTGAAATACATGTATATTTTGATAACAAATGCATAATTTCAGAACTTTTCAACGCCTATGAAACGAAGCTAAAGCTCTACTTTCTACTCCTTACACGGAGATAAATCTCAAAAGGTTTCTAATTTCTAGTTTGGTAAAACGAAATAAGGTTATACTTTATTCGCAACCATGAAAGTGTGATAAATTGATACAAATATCTACCAAACTGTTCTTTAATTAACACTTTACTTGGCAGTTGACATTTTAAAGCACATAAATATAAAATATGTGCAGTGTTAGATACAGAAAACTGATCAGTTGGGTAAAATGCGGTCGAGGGCTTGGTAGAAATCATAAGTGGGTTTGCAAAAAAAGCATGGCAGATTAAACGTCGCTCGTGAAACTCTAACTCTCAGTTTGGTAAACCTTAAGCTTGTGTGAATAAAAAACAAACTTATACAGAATCGACAGTATACACCTAAACACATTTGTCAGTCATAGCCAACCTCTCTAAATTCCTTGGAGTCAAACTGTCACTGCAAGACTGTTGTGAGTGCTAAAACCACTCCACTACAGTGGTTCAGTCACACTTTTCAAGTGAGCACCTTGACTCTTTTCTTAGGTGTGACCTTTTCATACATTCTCTAATATCTCTAATGTGTGGAATTGACTGCCATATTTTATCAGGAAAATTGTTTTTATTTTAATTTCACTCATTTAAGATATATTTTTCGATTTAAACTCTAATTTTACATGTTTACATTTTATAGGCATTCTAACATTAAAGTGTTATCGATTTCTTCTTTCATTCTTATTCCTTTATCGGTGAGTCATATTCTTTCAATGCGTGAAAACTTTGTCTACCTTCTGAAACTAATTTGTAGTCGTCGTCCGAACGTTAAATCGAAAACTTATGTCGCCGTTTCGGTAAAATTGCATTAATCAACTTTCGGGACGACAATCCAAACATTTTATCGCCCGTGCAGATAACTTCGAGAAGGCAATTTCTTTACAGAATCAGTTACATCGACTTCTCACAGCAAGCGGCTTTCCACTTCGCAAATTGTTGTCAAGTGATGCTGATCTACTAGAAAAAATTTCAAGTGAAGTTCTATATTCCTCTCAGCCGATGTCCTTTAAATTCCAGCAATTGTTTCATATGATGGGCTTTTCCTAGAATCCTCAAAGTCATGTGATAACTTTAGAATTCCAGTCACCAGCTTGTCCAGATGTCATCACAAAATGTACTGTTTTAATTCAAATAGCAAATAGCTTAACCGTTCGATCCTTTTGGATTGTTGTGTCTTTTAAAGATCGCCAGGGGAAGATCCTCTAACTGACCAGGTTCGCCATCGTTGGCTTATATATCGAGAAAGCTTTCGTCACATATCCTCAATTGAAGTGCCTCGTTGAATAAAATTCAGTTCATCTTCTGGTTTCTGTGAACTGCATTGATTCTCCGATGCTTTGGAGACAGCCTTTGCCACAGCAGTTTATCTTCTTGTGATATCTGATTCTGATACGAAGTCAGTTTTGCTATAAATTTCAAAAACTATGGTCGCTCCCTTAAAACACATATCACTACCACGCCTAAAACTGCGTGGAGCAGTTCTTCTTGTTTTAATTATGCATAACGTTTAGCAAACACTTACGTTGGATAGGCATCCTGCAAAATAGAAGACCTTGATAACCAATAGAGGTTCTGAAATGCAAACCACTCTACTATCATAATTTTCTCTTTTGTGACAAGGCTTAAATTTTTTGCTGTGTCCAGAAATTTGGCCTATGATTCCAGCATCAGTTAATCTTGAAGTGGACTTGGAAAAGCTAAAATTAAAAGTTTATACTTTTAGCTGTCTTCTAACTATGTAGGTGCTTCTCAATCGATACTTTTCTTGCGATAAACTTCTGCAAGCGACTGTCTCATTGCAAAGATTTATCGATAATGTTTTTAAGCAATTCTGTTTAAAGTCATCATTTCTTTCACCTGCAGGACTTAAGAAAGTTCGCCTTGTTTGAATTCGACCACAAAAGTAATTTCATTTTAAAGCAGACATTAAGGCTCTAACATCAGAAAGGTCTCTTCCTTCCAGAAGTAAGTTGGGTCGTTTAACACCTAACTTAGATTGGCAACAACTGCTTCGTGCAGGAGGTAGGTGAAATAATTTAGACTTGGATCTTGATGAGAAAAATCCTCTCATTCTCAGTTCTAAATCAACGCTGATGAATCTTTTAAATATCATCATCATTAAAATTGTTTTAGTGGGACGATGGTCGTGGGCTAAAGCGCAGGCTTTGGACCTACTCTGTCGGCTTGCGGGTTCGATTCCCGCCTCGCACTCTGGAAGAGACTCGGTGGCCCATGCGGTGAACACTAGCCTAGCAAGGGAGTTGTTCATCTCCGGAAAGTCGTGGGACCGGTACCTCTAGAGAAAAAGGTTTTCTAAGTACTTAAGGCTGTTTCTCTTGGTGGTTCGGAACCCACCTTAAACTGTAGGTCCCTCTCACACCACCAAGTAAGTGTGTAAGAGGTGTGTTAAGGAATAGGAAGAAGGTGAAAGAAAAAAATGTAAACCCTTAGGGGCACATTAGAAGCTTCCACATTAAAATTGTTTTCATGGTCGTGTTTAGTTAACTCTTGGTACCTTGAGGCAAGTCTACTGGATTCTACGTGGTTGATCAGTTGTGAGGACCTTTATTCATCGATATTTACCATGCCCACGAAATTCAACCGTAAAGCAACAGCAGTTGATGGCAGACATTCCCGCAATTCGCTCTACTCCGAGTCGACCATTTCTACATACTGACGTCGATTACACTAACTAACTAAGGGTCGCTGTCACCGATCATATGAAGGCAACAAGGCTTGTTTGTATTCAAGACCTCTTCTATCCATGCCCGAAAATTCTAATATTCTTAAGGATCTTACTACATGTCATTTTTTAAATGTAGAATCTCTGAGCAGTATCCCTGATCCAAGTTATGTTGAAATTGCCTCAAATCGCTCATATCGATGGCAATTGTTACGAAAAATGCGTCAACATTTCTAACAACCTTTGTCCTCGGACTACCTAATGAACCTAATGAATTAAAGGACCCCTTATCCTTAACTTGAAGTTGGTGATTATTTATCCGTGATGAAAATGTATCACCAACAAAGTGGTCATTAGGTCGAGTCGTTGAGATTCATCCCAGTGCGGATGACTATTTCGCGCGTTGTGTGTCTTAGTATCAGTTTTTTTAAATTCTCAATTTCCCTGATACTCGTATTGACAAAAAAATCACTCGATATGCGGGCTACGTAAAAATAAATGATAGACGGAGTCGTGCTTGTGAATTCGGTGAAAGTGTTTGCAGCAACATACTTAAGGTGGCGTTAATGTATATTACTTATCTTTTTTTAATTTGCTCCTACTTTTAAATTAGATAGATAAAATAGAAAAAGGGAGAAGAGGTTAGATTAATATAAAAAGTTGAAATTTGTAAGTAAAAAAGTATGTAAATATAATTTAATAATACTGATAAATATATGACAATGTAAAATCTAAAAATGATGTATATAAATAATTTTTTTATTTTAAAATACAGTATTTTCGTGCTTACAAGTACTTTTAACATCGTTTGAATTTTGATTTGAATTTAAGTAATGTTTATATTGCTTTTAACATCTTGCCTACCAGGTTTCATAATTGGAAATGCAGGACCTTTTTTAAAACTATCAGGGCATCTCAAACTTCAGTTTTTTATCCTAGATCTGAGAAGAAAATGCATTTCCAATGCCTGGAATACCAGGTTTAATTAATAGAACAAACTTACCTCTGAAGAACTATCCATCTCATTATTTTTCGAGCAATTTAATATTAACTTTTCATTACTGAATAATAAGTCGCATTATTAAATATAAAGAAAAAATTAAAACGACCTGACAAAACCTTTCCTTTCTTTTTTCTATTATCGCCATCGTTTTTAAAAGTAGAACAAAATGCAAATGACAAAGAAGTATCATAAATGATACATTATATCAATGTAATCATTAAAAATTGATCGTCGAGCACTTATAGTTGATTTACCTTACACACGATATTAAAAAAGTAGGTATCTCAAAAATCGTAAGAGATTTCTGAAAAGGGTAAAAAATTTAGAAGCTAAAAACTGCATATATGACTGGAAAATTAAATTTTGCTAGATGTCTTATTACCTCTCTGAAATTTAAAATATAATGTAATAATTACACTTCAAAATAAAAATCCTAAAAACCGTTAGCGTACTTGTTTTAAATAATGAAATATGCAAATCACTTATTTACAACGTTTCATAATGGTAAAATAATAATAATAATAATAATAATAATAATAATAATAATAATAATAATAATAATACTCATTACAAAACATTCTCAATATTTGTATACACTTTTCAATTATAATTTCTTGTAAACAATTGATTTGCATATTTTAGAATTCAAAATCAGCGCGCTAACAGTATCCAATCACGGGGCCAGAGCGACGCATGCGCTGCGCAGGAAGATCTGAAGACTGATAGAATGCATGTGAACACGTGAAAAGACGCCAGGAGGCGAAGAATCGCCCGAGCCACGTGGAAACACGAGACACGACGCAACAAACGCAATAATTTGCAACGGAGATTTTGCTGGTTTTTAATTCGAGTGATTAATCAAAAGTTGAGTTTTACGACGTTTTCGTATTCAAAGTATGTACCCAAATGCATTTCGAGTTATGTATGAGGTGCTTTAATTGTGAGATTTACAATCCCGTATACCTGGTTTAACGGTTACAGATTTCTGAATCATAAAAATGAATAAGATCGAAATAAAAAACATTTAATCAAAATTTGTCAATTTTAACTTCAAATTTAGAATTTATGATTTTCTATGCGTGACATTTTGTGTTTGATTAGTTTAATATAATACAACCTTATTGTGCTTTTGAACTAAAGAACTCCATAGGAGTTGATATGTTTTAAAAATGACATTTCTTGACATAACCTCAAACTACAAGTGGTGCATAGTTTCTAGCAACGTGCCGCGCGAAAAAGGTTCTTTTTTAACGTTTAAAAACACTTTTTTCAATAATGCAAATTTCTAAATTGCAAATTATAATTTTCAATAATAATTTTAATTCTGGATTCGAAAAAATAATTTTAAACTTACACCTTCCAAACTTTGGAAAAAGTGAGTTATTATATTTCTGAATCGTAAATACAAACTAAGATATATCGTTAAAGTATAAAAATGGTTCAATCTATAATTTGTTAATACATAAGACAAGTTTTCCTAGAATCCATTACAGCAGCATAAATTTCGACCAAAACTATGAAATTTTGAGAAAATATTAGAATTTTCAACCCAAAAGATGAATTTTCTTTTTAAAAGAAACAACAAATTTTTAACTAAACTTTTTTTTCAATAAATTCGTAAGAAAATAAGAAAATAGGTAATTTTTCTTTAGAACGGAACATTTTTGAATGAAAAAGATTATATTTATATCAAAGACGGTCAAGTTTCCACAAGAAATAGAATAGGTCGAGTGAATTTTCAACTAAAACTATAAATCTTGAACTACAAGTATTCATTTTGAACCAAAAAGATGAAATATTTCAAACAAAAAGATTAAATTTGTATACAAAGATCAATTTTCAACAAATAAGATGAACTTTATACCAAAATATAATATTTGAATTTTTTAAGGAATTTTGAATCAAAAAAAGAAGTTGGCCAACAAAAACCTTAAATATTCTACCAAAAATTCTAAATTGCGATAAAATACAGAAATTTCAAACCAAATATTTGAGTTTTCAACTTAAGACGATAACTTTTGAACCAAAAATGTACGATTTATGTTTTCGGTTAAAAAAATTAATTTTCAACTAAAAAATATTTTTTCAACAAAATTATTAAATATTTATCAAAAAAAACAAGATTTGTAAACTAAAATTATAAATCATCCACCAAATAAATAAATGAGCAAAGTATTTCCACTTCCAGCTGAGGATTTGAATTTTCAACCAAGGAGGATAAATCCTCAAACAAAAACGTGATATTGGACAATTTAACGAAAATGCATTTTAATTTTATACCAAAAATAGTTGAATTTAACAAAAAAGGTGAATTTTCAACAAAATAGTCTAATTTATGTGAGTATATCCCATTTCACTCTGCAATTTTTTTTTTACAAATATGTGATATATATTTGTTTTAACAATGGTTGCTTTAAATTCTCTTGAATGCTCTGTAAATGCTCTGTTCGATCTTAAATGCTGAGCATATTCTTGAGAGCATTTGCTCAACATAAATTCCTGGGCATTCAAGCACTCTAATCTAGGGACCATTTTTTACTTTTTTTTTATTTGGCAGAATGTACCACTTTTATTCGTCTAACAATTTATTTCTCAAAAAATCTAACAGAATAGGCATTTTCATTTTCCCTCCTAACGAAAATATCGATTTCATTAAATTTCTCAAAAAATGTAATTCTCCCAACTTCCACGGAAAGTAAGAATGCTTATTCCCATGGCTTGGATAAAACAAAGCAGCAAATAAAGTATAAGGTTGAATTTGTTGAATGAAGTTTTAGAAGTTTTTGAGAATAGAGAAAGATAAATATTCTTGTTTACAAACGTACATTCGTTAACAGCTTCGAGGAGAAGAACCAACATAAATAAGTAATTCTAGTTAACTATTTTGCAACCTTAAAAGAAAAATTCTGTTTACATTCATCATGATTATTTTTTATTTAAAACAAAAAATATCAAAAATATCGATAGTGTCGATATTTTTTTCGATATCCCATCACTATGAGAACACTTTCTAATTTTTTCCCAGCAAAGCGGGCGGAAAGTTTGGAATTGACTGTCATATTTTCTTAAATAACTTGTTTTTACTTTAATTTCACTTATTTAACGTCAACTTTTTTATTTAAACTCTGATGTTAAATGTTTACATTTTAATTGAATTTTAACTTTAAAGTGTTATCGATTTCTTCTTTTATCATTATTCCTCTATCGTTGTGTACCTTCTGCAAGTAATCTTTAGTCATCGTCTGAACGTTAAATTGAGAACTGGTCTCGTCGTTTCCGTAGACAAGTGCAAAGTAATAACTGTGTTTTAGATTTTAACAATGTATTGCATTTCACATTAGTCAAATATATACTAGCTTAATTTTATAGAGAAATTTTTAAATGAAAATAAAAAAAAGGATTGTATTCTTCATCTGAGGGACGCACTTTTTAATTTAGTTGTCGTTAAAAAAGTTTACAAACATTATTCCTTTTTTCTCAAACAAACTTATCTCGCTCGCGAAAACCTGAATGATCTGAATTTCATGAATTCCCTGCATCCCCTAAATTATCAAAATTGCTTAAATTCTTTGAATTCATGGAATTTACTGAATTCCTATAATCTCTGAATTCTCTGATTTTCTTGAATTTCCTGCATTACCTGAATTTCATATAAATTCTCCGAATTTCCGGAATTCCCTAACTTCCCTGAGTTTTCTGAAGTCCCTGAATTCTTCAGGATTTAATAATTTCAACTGTTAAAATTTTTTTATACGTGGATATAAAGGACCACCCTGGTATAGACCTATACATAAGGATATACGCATTCACAGTTGGACAGAAAAAAATCTGGGCACGTGCCCAGTTTTCCAAGTAACCAATCTATACGCTTATATTTTGACGAGCGCTGATGTTACTTGGAAAACTTTACACGTGCACAGTTATCCGTCTGGCCATCGACGTGCACCCTTGAGCACGTGCAAAGTTGCTACTTGCAAAGTTGTCCCCATTCCATTAGTTCTCGCACCAAGGCGTAGTAAAATCAAGGAGTAGTGCCGTGAATTACTCTCTCAATATTTTTCTCCTTGTAGAAAATAAAAAGTACTTTTTACTCCCTATGAAGTAATAAGTGACGTCAAAAGGGAATAATGAAAATGAAATACATCTATGAGCTCGCATTTTACAATAATTAGCCCACTCACTTTAAAACTGTTTGAAAATTTTCTTGCAGATAATAGAATTTTGCTGTAATTTATCGAAATTTACCATGTATAATTAATTATAGTCGATTTATAAAAAATGTTTGAAATTGAATTTTGAATATATTTATAACAAATTACCATACTTACCTGTAAAATTACCATCCATGAGCGAGAATTTCTATAAATTTCTGAACATCTATAGACATTCTTAAATTAAATTTCAGACAATGTATGGTACACAATATACCATTTGTATTATACTGATAGAAAATGTGAGTACCACCATTTCCTTTAAATTAGCATCAATGATAAAATTATCAATATCAGATAAACTTACTTCTTTTGCTGCCACTTCCAGGCCAGTCTGTCATTGGCTGCATTCCAGTGAGCACAGGTTGCTTATTTCTTCCGCTATAATCCATATGATCTGTCTGGTAATATGGTTGCACTAAAATGTAAATATTTGAAATTATATTTAAAGCTAAGTTACACACAATTATTTGGATTCAATAAGCATGAATAAACATTATTAATAATAAAGAAACATACTCATTGGGCTGGCGCTGGGAGGCAAGGCATTCAATGGAAGCATTCCGGTCTGACCTGGCGGTAGATATCTTGCAAGATTATCCATTTGATATGCGTGGTAATATTGTGGCACTAAAATATACATGTTTGAAATTATATTTAAAAATATTTTAAATACAATTCTTTAGTTTCAATTAGATGCATTATAAAATTATTAATACTAAATAAACCTACTCATTTGGCTGCTGCTGGTATCTAGCCCAAGGAATGGCCCCATTTTGGTGAGGCTCGCTGTTGGATGACTTCCTTGATTTTCGTTTTGCTCTGCCCGACGAGGTTGTATCGCTTCATTACAGAGAAATTGAATGCAATTAGTCGGTTTCAATAACCATGAATTAAAAAATTTTAATATCATAGAAACCTACTCCTTCGTCTGGCATCGGGAGCCAAGGTAGTGATCCCTGGCACTGGATAGCTTTCCCGGTGTTCCCTGTGAGCTGGATCATGCGGTTCTAAGATTGAAACATAGCTTCTTCCATTTTTAAATGCTATGTAGACGTGATTTGTGGAAGGCAAAACACCTACCGCCTTTCCATATGCATCTATTGATGGTCGCTGGTGAAAGTCAAAATTTTTAGCTGTCGAATGGTCATTGTCTCGAAGTATTTCAGCATACCTTGGACCATAAGCAACGTTATGCTTCTTAGGTGGTGAGGAGGAATTTTCAGGTGCAAAAGGAGATACTTTGGCAGTAAAACCGTTTTCTGATAGCTTAAGTGTAAAAACATTATAATCCTTAAGTTTTTCTTTCGTAGACTGCAACCAGGGGGGTGTTCCTATTTTTGATCTAAGAATTCCTTTAAAATAAGTACCATCTCCCATTTCTATAATAATTTGGTTATCAGCAATCGCCGGAAATTGATCTGCATCTAATTTTGTAAAACAAAAACATTTATATAGTTCTGGTTTACTATGAACATCTAATTGGACAACTTTAAACAATCGCGAGTCAACAAAGAATGAACAATCTTTTAAAGGAACATAACTTTTATTTAACAAAGAAGATTTGCAATACGAAAAAGGTGTGTAAGATCAAAACACATATAAAATAATTACTAAAAATATTATATTGGACCTAATTTCGATTTCATTTTTAAGATTATATTTTATATAAAAAACAAGATTACAATATTTAACCGTAGTTTCCTATAAAAATTAAAAGTCATGATGATGAGCTATATGTTAGTCTTAGAAGATTTTGGTTTCCAATGGTATAAAAAGGACAGAGAAAGAATAAGGAAAAGAGTGAGACATTGTATG
Source organism: Druon quercuslanigerum (assembly GCA_010014905.2). NCBI lineage: Eukaryota > Metazoa > Arthropoda > Insecta > Hymenoptera > Cynipidae > Druon > Druon quercuslanigerum. The sequence goes on from JAAAKG020092506.1 coordinate 11,864, forward strand.
GAATGACTTTTCTTTTTTTTTTCTTCTTATAGAAATTTCTCAAAATAAGCAATTACAATTATTTAAAGAAAATTCTTTTTACATTTAAAGTGTTTCAGAACAACTCTGTTACGGATTTTTGGTATTATTAAGTTATTGATTTTGAAGATATGCTTATCAGTTTTGAAATCAGTTTTGTGTCCTCTAATTTAACTAGTTTTTTGCTTAAATTAAATTTATTCTATTTTTCATAAATACTTTATTGTAATTAATGGTTAAATATGCGTTGTATAAAAATGATAGTAGAATTATATTAGTTGAGGTAAAACATGCTAAAAAAATATATTGTCTACGAAATCTATTAATTGAGCTATTATAACATACTTACTTGTAACATTAAAGAAAGTTAATAATGTGAGTAGTAGCAGACCGGGAATATTCCTCATTTTTTTTTTAATCGACACAATGATAGAGAAATGAAATAATGTCGTACAAGTACTCGGCACGACTAGGAAGCATACATGACTTGCAGTCAATTGTAAAACACATTTTGTTCTTCAAAATAAATGGAGCGGGCAAGATAACACTCTTGAATTTAGATTTTATAATTTTCCGTATTTGATAAATTTAGAATAGAATTTATTGCAGAATTCGTGGCAACCACATTAGAAACAAAAATGAAAATCATCTTCGTTAGTTAATTTCCAGGAAGTTATATTGATGCTTTGAATGAATAGATATTTTTATTTAATTTCCTTATTTGATGTTAGAGCTTTTTTCAATACTAGAAAAAAGGATGATTAATTTGAAATAAGGAAAAAATTTTGATTAATTAAAAAAATTAAAACATAAAACATATGCATGAAAACCAAGATAAACGGTACAACTCATTATGAAAGCATTCTATTTTGGAAGAAAATATTGTTATTTATTGCCCTTAGTTATGTTATTTAATGTTATTATTTATTAATTTCCTATTAAATGATTAATAAGTTGGAGAAAATATATCAATTAGCGATTTTGCCCAGCCGATTAAACTTTGTTTATAATAATGAGATTGCAATTTCTTGAAAATTAAAAATAGGCTAAACACACGAATTGTTCTGTATCTTTGCACATAAGGAAGGTAAAACGCACATTGAACTTCCTTGTTTTCTGTTTCCTGATATTAAGAACATTAACTGTTTAAAATTCGAGAATAAAATTTTTTTAATAACAGGAGTGTATAAGAATTTTAAGACAAGTCAAATAAATTTATAAATTATTATATCGCCAACACGAATTTGACTTATTATGTGTACCCGCCTCAAAGATATTTTTTGAAACTACAGAGCATTAGAATCATTTTTATTTTTCTGAACAAATGTAAAAAATTAAATTTTTTTGATAAATATTTCATTTTCATCTTTGAACCTCATATATATATATATATATATATATATATATATATATATTTGAAACCAACTCGTTTTACAATTCAAGCCTACTAAACTGCCGAAATTTGTATACCTAAAAGCTTTGTTATAAATAATTTAAAATAACGATTATAAAATGTTCGTTGTGACCGATCACGATTAAAATAAAAAATCAAAACTGCATAAAAAAATTATTTATAGGAAATTTAGAGCTCGTTTTTGTGTAAAAAACTTTGTTAACTTTTTCTTCTCAGTTTTCGCCGTTGTTACAAAAATTGAAATGTTTTTTACTTCTTGTGTTGTTTTTTATGCATAAAGGTAAAACTACGTATCCTTTAAAGCAGTAATTCATGACAAAGTTCTGTATATTTTTGTAGGTTTAAATTTCGCTGCTTCGCAGTTTTTCGTTTTTTGCATGGTTTAACTGCAACATGATCAATTTAGATTAAAAATCTTTTTTTTTTTTACTTAAAAATTTAACTATTTTTTTAATTTGAAACAAGATTATTTTACTAACTGTAAAATTTAACTATTCATGTATTTTCTTAACAATTAATATATTTAAAAAGAAATTTAATCTTGTTGGTTTAAACCTCACTAAGTTTGCTTACAAATTCGTTTTGCTTAAATTTAAAATTAGTTTTGTAACTAAAATCGTGTTATATAATGTTTGGCTAAACATCAATATTCTCTAGTTAGAAATTTTTCTATTTGTTTGAAAATTCCTGGATTTTGTTGAAACTTTGTTTATAGAAAATAAATTTTTTTAACTAAATATTAAACTAAATGTGCTGCCAAAATTATTTTTATAGGAATCTGATAATTTTGGTAGAAAATTAATTGTTTTGCTTGAAAATTTTAGTAATTCGTTAAGAATTTATTTTATGTGCTCAAAACTTTTACTGAAAATTAAGCTGTTTTGTGTAAATTTATCTTTTTTAATTATTTCTTTATTTATTTATTTCTGTAGGAAATTACCTTATTCTAAAATTTCTCTTTTTTGATAGAAAAATTAACCTTTTTGGTTGAAAATTCTACTAATATTAAAATATATTTGAATGAAATTCATGTATTTTGATGCAAACTATTTTTTTTTGTAGAATAATAATCTTTTTGGGTAAAATGCTATTCCATTGGTTAAAAATTAAATTTTTTTATTGAAAATTAACTTTATTCACCAAAAAAAATTAACCATTCCATTTTTTTTTATTTTTTAAATAGAAATTTATCTTTTCGGTACGAAAATTTTTCTTTGAAAGTTGAACTGTTTTGATAAAAATTTATTACATTTCTTTGAAAACATATTTTTCTAAACTAAAGTCAAATTTAATTCTATTTATCGTTAAATATAAATATTTATTAGTTAAAACCCATTTATTTAGTTTTTTTAATTTGCTTTCATTGCAGATGCATGATTTTAATCAAAACTTAATTTATTTGGATACAAATCTTACAAATTTTTGTTTAAAAATTCTTTTTTGTTCTTGAAAACTGATTTTTATAACTTGAAATATAGCTATTCCATTTTTTTTTAGAAAATTAAATGCAATTTACGTTTTGATAAAAATTCATACATTTATTTTGAAAAGACCACTCAAATCTTTTTTGGTTAAAAAGTCAATTATTTTTATAAAAATCTGCATTTTTAGTTTAAAAATTTATTTAATATATTAGAAATGTCATCTTTTTCAGATAAAAATGCAAGTTTTTGGTGAAAAATTTACAAAATTTCTTGAAAATTCATCCTTTTTGGTTGAAAGTTAAACTATTTCATAGAAAATTTACTTTCTGTTCAAAACTCATATTTTGATGTTTAAAAGTCAAACTGAAATCTTTTTTGATTGAAAAATAATTTTTTTTAAGTTTGACTTTTTCATTGAAAGATTTATCTGTTTTAGTAAAAATTTCACATTTTTCGATAAAAAATGCTACTGTTAGATTAAAAAAATTATTCTTTGTTTAAGGATTCAACGATTTTGTTTTAAAATTTGGTTAAACCACAATTTTGTCGGAGATTTCTACTTTTACTTGAAAATTTATCTGCTTGGTTGAAACTTCAACTATTTTGCTAAAAACTGATATTCTTTAATTGAAAATTTAACTCCACAAAGGTCTATCAAAAAGTTAATTATAAACGAAGAATGTAATGTATGATATTTTTACCAAGAATGTTTTTAAATTAAATAAAAAAACAGTTAAATTCAATAAAAAAACATCGAATTTTTTTACAAAATTCTTGAATTTTCAACTAAAAATTGCGTAATCAATTTTCGGGCTACAAAAATTAGATTAGAAAGAAAAGAAACGATTTTTAATATAAATAGTTCAAGTTGGAAAAGAAGAAAAACCTTTTAAATAAAAATAAATTTTTAACTAAACTGTTTAACATTTAAGCAAGTGGCTGCAGTTTGAACCAAAACTATTATGAAAAATTTCCATTTTTAAACTAAAATATTTTTTTTATTTCAATAAATACTATTACTTAAAGCATATACAAGTTAAGAATCGCTAAGAACTAAGTTTTTAATAAGAAGAGTATATAACAATTTCAAAACTAGTTCAATACATCAATAAATTACTCTCTCTGACAGACATAAATAAAATAAATCATATCTAATTTTACCTATTTTCTCGATGGACCAGCATGAATGTGACTCATTATGTTAAACCAACTTAAAGATAATTTTTATAACACCCCTACACGGAGAGAAAAATACTGCTGCAGTCAGGGCCGGCGCTATACATTTGGCCGCCCGTGTGCAATAATTTTTTTCCGCCCCCCCCCCCTCTTTCTTTAAAAAAATAAATGAAAAAGACATCTTCTACATACATATGCTCTATTTTTATTTCAACATTATTAATACTATTAACAATATTATTATTGTTATTATTATTATACACATTATTTACATATAATAAGGATTTAAAAGAAATTTGCTCGCCTTGCTTTAATCTGGGCAAATTCTTCAACCAATTCAGACACATCCAATAAATTCGTAATC
>JAAAKG020092527.1:0-16258 GCA_010014905.2 Druon quercuslanigerum
GTGGAATTTGGGGGGGGGGGGTCTTAGAGAGAGCCTAAACTCCTTTATGTAATTTAAGTAAGGCCCCTTATCAGTTCTTTAAACTAAATCGTTCCTTGGTTGTTTCTCTGCTTCTAACATTACATTATAGATTGCTAGAGTTTTACTAATGGGTGTCTCTACAATAAGCAAATTATTATTATCTTGTGAGTTATATGAATTGAATCCATATGTTGTAATATTTAGCAGAACATTTATGAAAGCGTTAGCAATTATCATGTGAAAAATATTACTTTTTCATATCTGGAGTTCATAGTTTCTAAATAAACAAATCCGAGCTGGCAAATGGCATCCTCTACTGTCAGATAGACATAATAGAAAAATTTGCGAGATACTTCTGTCTGCTTTAAAATGTTCTCCCCTATAGTACACTTGTTGCAGACAAATTATTAATAACCTCTGATACAGCCCCTCCTTAAATATTTTTGTAAGGTCATGAAAAGAAACTGTTTTTATTTGTTCCTGAGACTAATTGTTTCTGAGCCTAATTGTGGCATTGACCAAAATGACAGCCTTAAGTACTATTGCACATGGAAATTTTCTTATTGTTTCTAATTAAAATTTATTTGTAAGATGTTTATCCGAACTTGGCTCACAAATAATATTTCATTTTAATTTTACATTCCTTTGATTAAATGAATAAAGTACAATACTTCTGTCTACGCTTTCTTTTCCCTCCATACTTTAAAGAATTTGGTGATTGGACGTGGGGTACCTACTGGTGTATCAACGATTTCTTTTTCGGTCAACATGGTAACCAACTTGCTTTTTATGTTAATTTTTGCCCGTTTGTAGGTAAACCTACTCGAGTCAAAACCGTATATTCCAGCCAGAGCATTATTACTCTCCAATATTGCAAAGACATCACCATCATCTGTTGCTATAACAATTTGTTCTTCGATTGGCATTGGCTCATAATCATTGGTTCCTACTGTTAATGTAAGACCCGCATCGCGCGGAAATACGTATCTTTGAAGTTTAAATGTCAGGTGAGAATTCGTGCGGGAAGTGAGCCGAATAATGTCAAGATATTCGAGTCCGCATCCACTTTTGATAGTAGAAGGAAGCTTAGTAGGTGGAACTATGCGTCTAGATGGAGCGACAATATTCGATGAAGAAGAGCTCTCTGGAGCCGAAGGTCCAACTGGACGAGACCAGAAAGTAGGTGGCCTGGACCTTTTCCTTACAGGGGAATCATGTCTTTCAGCAGAAACATGTTTTTTAGCAGAATCATGTTTTTCAGGGGAATCAGAAGTTCCGGTGCGAGGAACGTCGGGAATATTGACGCTTTTACGTGAACCATCGGACTGTGAACTCAACTCTGCAATAAGAAACAAAGGATTAAATTTTCCGAAGTCAGGTAAAGCAGCATTCAAAATTTAACATTTAAAATTATATCCTATATTTTCTCGGACATCAGGGTTTTTTTATATTGATTTCACATCAATTTGAACTGTCTTTAAACATGAACTTCGTAAATGAAATCAAACAAAATAATGATTCTGACACATTTGACAACATCAAGAATTGGATCCACATCAAACAGGACATCAGAGACACACATACCAGAAAATAGTTTTTTTTTAATTGACATATATATTATATTTTCCCCTTTTATATTACTTAATCAACTTAACTTATTTACAATCTGTTTTTCACAGCTATTCTCTTTGAAAAAAACTTAAACTAAATATTCAAAAATTTTAACGTGAAATTAGACAAATGGAAATCTCTGATATTCTCAACTCTTTCAATTTCTTAAAAAAACGTGTGATTACAATCGAAAACCTAATTTGAATAATCATAATCTTGACAACAAATACAGAAGATCTTACACAATAAAAACTTAAATGTGGATTCACAGATTAATAAACATAAACAACTATACACCAAACATCCAGAGATTTCTGACCCATGAATTATTAACTGTACGCGTAGTAAAATTCCAGACCATGGTAATGGCATTCTCAGGTTAGGTGATAAATTTAGCTCTACTTTTTAAACTTCTAGAAATCAACACAGTTCGCAAATTGTGAAAGATGTAGAAACAAGCATTGATGAAATAGCAGATAAATTACAATCTGAATTAAGGTAATAGATTCTTACTTTATTAAATAGAATCATTAAAAACCTAAGCTCAGTTCTGATTCAGATAGAAACATATCTGCAAATATTGCTGAAACAAAAACCCTTCGCAAAGGACATCAAGAGCTCTTGCTAATAAAGGCAACGCTACTGTCATTCTCAACAAACAGGATTATTATAAAAAATTGAATTATTTTTAAGTGATAAAACAACTCATAAAAAATTCAAGAAAATAATTCAAATCCTATACAAAAAAAAACTTTTAATAAAATCAGTAAAATGAGACTAAAAGGTTTTTTAGGCTCTAACATAGAGATCCAAGATGTTATCACACAAAATACGAATTTCTATAGAAATTATGGCCTTCCTAAAATCCAAAAGATTTGCCTTTAAGACATGTTGTTAGCACTATTAATGCTCCCACATATTCTATGTCTAATATTTTTAATAGTGTTTTAAATACTGCTCTTCTTGAACCTAAATCTTTTATGAGAAATGCTATTGAATTAAAAAAAAAAACTAAAAAAGGTCATTATTCCTTTTGAACACATAGTGCTCTCTTGATGTTACCTTTGTTTTTACTAATATTCCTTTAGATCTTGTCTTAAAAAGTTTTCAAAAAAGATAACCCTATATTAGGAAAGCTACTGCTCTTACTTTAGATCAATTTAAAGAAGGAATAAAATTCATAATTGATAGTACTTATTTTCAATTTAATCAAAATTTTATAGAAAAACTTTTGGAACTCTCATGGTATCTCCTATTTAGAATAATTTAGCTGACTAGCTGACTAGGTAATGTAAGATTTAGAATTAGAAATTTTTAGTAAATAAGATTTTAAAATTATTGCATACTTCTCTAGTGGCTTAGTTAAGTTTCTTTTAAAACATTCTTTTCAACAAAAGATTGCTATTATAAAGAACCTAGTAGATTTAGATATTTTGGTCTCTGACATTAAATTTCATAAAGATAATTTCAAAATTATACAAAATTATCTTTTTTTGAATAATTGTCCACAAAATATTATTGATAAACATATATATATAATAGATTAAAAGACCTTAAACCCCTAATTCATAATCCTAATAAAATTATAAAAAGAACAATTTGATCCAAAAAGCAGGATTCCCATTCCTTAAGATGGAATATGTTCGGAAAATATAAAAAGCCTTTTAAAAACTTATAAAATTAGCACTATTTTCAGCATAAAATCTAAGCTTGAAAAAATAATCAAACTAGCTAAAGATTAATTAGGAAGCTTAGAAAAAACTAAGATAGTTTTCTGTTTCACTCGTATTTGTGAAAAATGTTAAATTGGGCAAACAAAAAAACCCTAACACATTAGACTTAAAGAACATCAAGATAGTGTTAGACTAAATTCAAATAATGTCCTTAACGTCCATTTAAATAATAATCTTAATGATAATATTCCTAATTTTTCTCTATGGGATGATATTAAAGTTTTACATCAAGAAAATAGTCCGACAAAAAGAGCCTTTGTTGTAATGTTTTTTTATTTAGAAGAATTTGATAATTGCCTTCATAAAATCACTGATTTAGAACATCTTAATAAATTAATCATAAATGAATTAATAAATGAGTGCAATCACAGCTTACCCACATAATAATTAATATGTTATTTTTAAACGTTATAAGTTGAACTTATTTTTATATAATTTTTATGTTTAATAAAACAATTTTACATCATACAGAATGTTTGAAGAAATTCAAATATGGTGACTATAATTTTTTCAATTGAAATTCAACCTCTTACATACTTATAATTTTTCTTTTAACTATTAAGAATATAAATAATTGTTTTACAGATCTTCTACATATCAAGTTAATGAAAAATAATTTGTCTTTTTTATTACATTAATTCTAATATAATTTAAATTTCAATAAATAATTTCATAAATAAAATCATCGAATTTCATTTTGAATCATAGGCAAAAAGTTTCTAGAATACATGCTAAAAAAGATCTAGGATAGTCATGTACCCTTTTTTTAATTAGTTTTTAAATTATATCGATTACATACAATTATTTGATATAAAAATTCTCATCGCATGTAACTATAGTGAAATGGTAAAAGTAATTTCCAATTTCTTATTCTGAAAATTTATTGATTCAGAATGAGAGTGGGTAGTTGAATCAAACGATAAAACGTCATATACTCCGTGTCATCATATTTCACAATACAAATACTGTAGATAATATATATTGTACTGCCAAGATTAATTGTCTTCGCTTAAAGTTCGTGTAGAATGTAACCTATGTGAATTTCATGTTCTAAAATAATGTGAGATTCTCAAGGTAAACTAATATTAATATTATACTTATGTGAAGACAAAGTGTTACGTCTTTCTTTAATATTATATCTTTTTATAGGATAAAAAATGTAAAAGAACTATTGTATCGATGTAAATTAATTCCAGACAATTGATTGCTCTATGTAATAATTATATTTATTATTTATAGTATTTGTATTTTAAAGCATGGAGAAATACTAAAGTTGCGGTGTTGAAATTTAAATTGGATTCCAAACTCTCTTAACTTTGCTGTCACCTATAATGAGACAAACAATTTCGTAACTTATTATATCAATTCGTATCTTTATTAATTGTATTTTATCAACAAATTCAAAAATTATTCTAAAAATATAAGTGACTAGTCGCGATCTTTTTTTTTAAATCTTAAGAGCAGGACAACAAATGTCCCTATATTTTCACTTCCTTAAATAAATACAAATAAATTTATTTTTCGTCATTACAAAGATAACCTATTTCGCTTACTTCTAGGAAAAACTTCTTTGAACTAAAAAAATTTTTTATTTGTTTTTTATTTTAAAGGTATAGGTTTTTATTTTCAGGAATGGGCCGACAATGAATATTCTTCCCGTTATTGTGACCAAAAGAGAAAATTCTAATACAGATTCGCGTGAGTATGTGTTGAGATTACAAAATTTTCGCGATCGAGTGACCTGATTTCACTTATAATGCCACTGAGTTCATTATGAGCAAATTAATTATTTCTTAATTCTATTCAATTAATTTCCTTATTTTCATTTGCGACCAAGAAAGAGGAAATCTTTGAATTGCAGAAATTTTCAAAATATTTCTCACTCTTCTCTTTTTCTTAAAAAAAAAATATGACATATTCATAATCTTATTGCAATATTTTTCATATATTTCAAACTTTTTGCTTGCTAAAAATAAAACATATTTTACACAATAAAAACGCAAATTGCCGTTTGTGGGTATGAAAACTCAAAGTATTAAAAATTTAATTGAATCTACAAATAAATCAAAGAGTTGAAAGTATTTTTACGGATTTAAATCAGAATAAGACCCAAACAAACTGATATATGCGGAATCGTTAAAAATGTCTGTCAAAATATGGATATATTATTATATTATTATATTTACCAATTAAGTTAAGAAGAACCGCCAATGCTAGGACCAGGGTAGGAAGGTTCCTCATTTTTTTCACGGAGGAAAAAGTGGATACAGTATTAATAAAGAATTTAAATAGCAGTATAACTGATTATTCAGTTAACTTTCTACTACATTTTATAAAACATGATACATTCCTTATCTTATGAATTATATATGACTTGAGCCTGTCCTTGAAGATATTTATATTTTATAAATCTGCTTTCTAAACCATTTACAACTGGTTTCAAGACTGTTGTAAACCATAAGATTAAAAAAAGAAAAAGTTTTTTGTTAGCCTTATGTAGACTTAAAACCAATCTCACAGTATTTTTGTCGATAAGACTATTAGGAAAAAATTTTTGTAAATAAGTTAGATCATTTTTTTCTTGTACCTATACAGCTCAAATAAATTTTATTAGGTCAGTAATTTAATATCGTTCTTTTATTTTATTTTTACTTTTATTATGTAGAAGAGATGATTTGTGTGGGTGGGAATTTAAACCGTAATTTTTTTAATTTTAAAACATGTTGATGAATATTTGAATTAGTTAAAGTGGAGCTGATTATTTATTTTCGAAATTTTTCCTATCATAAAAGGGACTTATACAAATAAGCTTTCAGATTACCGTTATCAACAAATTCTCCAGACACTCCTGTGTGCTGTAAGAAGGTCTGATATATAGTAAAATTACTACAGGTATATCATTAATAATAGATTTAATGCTTTCACGATGATACATTATGATAAATGAGATATTTCGGGTTTAAAGGTGTAAAAAACTACGAATTTTGCCAACGTTTCGTGAACATTGCAGTTCATTTCTTTAGGGCTGACCTGAACTGCGGTCTAAACTTCCAAATTTCGCTTTACCTCAAAATTTTTGGTGATTGGGCGCGTGTACCCAACTGGTGTTTCATCGACTTCATTTGGTGTCAACATAGTAACCACGCTGCTTTCCAAATTTATTTTCACTCGCTTGAATGATCTCTTCTTCTTAATATAAGCATAAATTCCAGCCAGAGTATTAGTACTCTCCAGTATTGCAAATACTTCGTCATCGTTTGTTGATATAACAATTTGCTCTTGTGTTGGCATAGCTTCATAATCATTTTTTCCTATCTTCAATGTAAGTTCTGTTTTCGAAGAAAACGTGTATCTTCGGAGATCGAATATCCGCTGAGGATTCGCGCGGGAAATAAGACGAATAAGTTTAAGATATTTCAGTGCACATCCACTTCTGTGGTAAGAAGGAAGCCTGGTTGGTGGAACTATGCGCCTAGATTTTATACAAGGTTCTGAAGAAGAAGATTGTCCTGGAAACAAAAGTCTGGCTGAATGCAACTGACTAGGGGGAGACCTGGACCTATACCTTCTAGGAGAATCATGTAGTTTAGCAGAATCATTTTTGTCAGGAGAATAAGAAATTTTAGTTCGAGGTTCCTCAGGAATAGGCGTGTTATTAGGTAATTCCTCGGACTGTAAACTTAAATCTGCAACAAAAAACTAAGGAATAAATTTTCCCAAAGTAGTGATGCAAATGTCATAATGTATAATTATAACATTGTTTAGTAGCTTTTTTAAAAATTAAAATTGTACCTATATTTAAAAAAAACTCTAAATGATGCGTCAACGACTTGGGTGCATCAGACTTTGCACCATGTAGTTCAAGGCATCATCTATGAGCACTGCTTTGAAATTCAAATGTAGCCAACAGATAAAATTCTTTAAATGGTGATCTATCGATTTGGCTGCACTAAATCTAGCACCAGCTAGTCAAAGACGTCTGTTAAGGAAACAGCTTTAAAAATAAAATTGTGCTCATAGTCGAAAGAACTCTTAATGTTGAATCAGGACGCCGGGTGCACCGAATCGTCCACCAGGTAGTTCAATACGTCATGACGTTAACCAAAACTTTAAAAACAATGATATTGTACCAGTAGCTAAAACAACACTAAATGGCGAATAGACTACTCGGGTAGGCCAAGTCGTGTAATAGATGATTTAATATGTCATCTACATGAATGTTTTTGAAATCTAAATTGTTTTTATAGCCGACAGAACTATAAAACGAGATTCAAAGACCCAGGTGCCACATTGTACCAATAGCAAGTAGAATAAGGTATTTTCACTCCGCGAAGACTTTGCAATGTGGAACCATGTTCACTCAAGTTCTAAAAAGAATGTGCTTGTGAAGTCACAAGACCGCCAAGCCTTTGCAATCCTAATTCATTGTTACGCGACCCTAAACTATAATTTGCTTTGTGGAAAAATAGGTCTTTGCAATCTTGACCTATTGCAACTCTAATCTAATTTAGAATCATACCTTCACAATTTAGACCTTCCCTTTCCTTCTTTTTAATTAGACTGTAACTAAGAAGTCACCCTTATGGACTAATACTTTTTTCTTATTGACACACTATCTAAAACGCTACTGGCACACTATCTAGATCTATTTATAAACTACTTCGAAATAGATTGCTATCGGTAACTTACTTGGCCCCTTCTCACTCCACTCTAAATTTAAACTTTTTTTGCTATTACCACAATTTTCTCTTGCATTTTTAAAATTCATAAAAGTTACGCTTTGGTCCTAATATTCTTCCCATGCATTAAATTATCTATGAATCTTAAATCATAGGTTATTCTTAATGTCTTACGGCCCACATAAGCTTTGACGTTTTCCTTTGAAGTTTCGGTACAATATCTACCTATTTCAGAAGCATTTTACCTCAATAATTATATTTTTGCAATTATTATTGAAGAGAACAATCATGACGAATAATTTCGTAAATTACTATACATTTTTTATCTGAGTTTTCGCAGTTTGAATTAATGAAATATAAGACTAATCTCGAAGAGTAGAAAACAGAAGAAATCAAAGTCAAGAATGATGCAGTTCAAAAATTTTTGTACGAAAATCTTTTTTTTCTGTTTTAAAAAGACATTAAGCTTTTAAGGACTACATTTTGAAAAGTAAGAAAGGAAACTTTATCATAGCTTAAGTAGGATGAAAAAAATGGTCGGTTTGGAAAAACATGAAGACAGTATACATAATGAACGTTGACAAACAATGGTCGGGTTTTCATTAAAACTACTCATGACAAATCGCAAAAATAAATTAAAATTAAAATTGAGATTTCCTAAAAAAATATCTTACATTAGATACATCACAACAGATAAATTTTCAATGAAATCACTGTCTTTCTTCTTTAGAAAAAAATTATCTAAAGCATTTGTGTCCTCAATCCTGAATTTAATTTTTTTCTGTATTGGACATCACTTAATTTAACAAATCTTTCCACTAAACCTTTTATTAAACCAGTTATGTGAACAAATAAATTGTTTGAATTATAATATAATAAAAGAATAATTAATGATAAATTTGCATACCGCTTAAAGACTCACATTAGTGTTATAGCAGAAGCTTATGTTTTCCCTAAAGTTCACAGACCTAATTTAAGTCGGAGACTAATTTGTACTCTTGTTTCCCCCACGTACAATTTATCAAAGTATATTTGAAAATATTCTGAAGCTAGTTTCTATTAACAAAAGTTTTTTTTTTGTTTAAAAATAATTAGGAATTTAAAGATTATTTACAAAATATTAATGTGCCAAAACCTTATTCAATAGTTTCTTCAGATGTTCTGCCCATGTTTGACAGCATCTTACTAGATCTTGCTTTAGACTGCAGTAAAGAAAAACTTTATTTAAGTCATAACTTAACAAACATAACAAAAAGAAAAATCTGAGAGCTGCTAGAACGAACTCTAATGGTACATTTTTTCCGCTTACAATACATTTTATAAACAAATTTCGGGTTGTCCTATGGGATGTACTTTATCCCCAGTAGTTTCTGATTTGGGTTTACAAGATATTGAGAAAAGACTTCTGCATTTATTAAAAATTTCATTCATTTTATACAAGTTTTCAAGTTAACAAGATTCAAGTTTTCCTAAATGTATTCTCCAATATTGAGTTTCACCCATGAATGTGAGAATAATAATGTTATTACCTATCTTCATTTCAAATGATAAAAAATCCAAATGGTGACTTATTGTTACAGCTATTCCCTTTATGACAGAAACGTGCTTTTTCGTTACTTTCGTGAAATAATCTCTTACAACTTCGAAAATCTGTCTTTAAAATTAGTATTTTCAAAATTGTAAAGTTTATGCACATCCTCTCAATGGCTTTATTGAGGGTCAGCTTCCTTATATGTTTTCCTCGAATTTAGGACTTAGTACTTTAAGTTGTCTACCTAGCGCCTTTAAAGCCCCCCCCCCCCCGCCTTCCGCCACGCCTTAAAATGGTCCTATTCTAGCAATCCCTCCTTTGACAAAATTTTCCCTGTCTTCAAGATCTCGAAAATAACCCTACTCTCGCACCTCCAGGTACCTCGAACCCCATTTTTTCCTTCAGATTAAAACCAACACTCGGTAGAGCTAAAAGTTCCGCATTTTTCGACTCGTTACTCGGACTTGTACCTTTTTTTCGTTTTTCGTCGGTTCTACCAGATTTGTATCGCTTTAAATCACTTTACTATTGTACAGACCTTTTTGTTTCCGTTAACTGCCCTACACCATTGTAAATAATTATTTCTAACATTTAAAATATATACCATGTTTAATTTACAATTGTGTTTCGTTGTTTTATTTCGCTGAATTTGGGCTAGTTCGAATCAAACCATAAAACTTACGTTAAACTAAATTTTTCCTTTAGCAATACATTTTATAAACAAATTTCGGATTGCCCTATGGGACCTACTTTATCTTTAGTAGTTTCTGATTGGGGTTTACAAGATATTAAAAAAAGAGCTCTGCAGTAAAGATTTTATAAATTTCACCCATGAATGTGAGATAGTGACTTATTAACAAATTGTTAAAAAAAAACTTCTTGGCCTGGCAGATACTCAAGCTATAATTGACACAATTTATTTTATCACAAAATTGGTTCGATAAAAAGTTTAGTAGATTGATTTTGTGACATTGTTCTTTATTATAATGTCATTTCTTTTTTCACTCTCTGACATTAGTCTTATGTTTAATTAATTCCACAGAATTATTTATCATAATTCTTCACTTTAATTTTAAAAATTGTCAATATGTAATTATGAAGGTCAAAGCTATCAAGACGTTACGCATTGTACAAAATGTCAAGGATTAAGAATGGAGTTTTTAATAAAATTAATTCTGAGTTTAAAAAAATATTTTCAGCTCAATTTTATTTAAATTTATGTGGACTTTAAAAAGTAATGAAAAATATATAATTTAAAATACATAAATATTTGCGATCGAAGAAAAGGATTCTTTTGGGTCAAATCATTATACAACATGTTAAAAATTTCTGCGAAAACTTATATTTCTTACCTTTGCAAACCATGGGGAAATGCATTGGGGTAACCCTTCCCTCCCCCTACATAAAAACGAATGGTTTTTGGTACCGATAAAGTGATTAAGTAGGTTGTTACAAAAATATTTTTAATGTTTGTTTCCGATTCAGAATATATCTATTTATTAAATATCAACATTTTCCAGTTAACATTAATTGATAGAGCTGCTCTTTTATTATTTAGAATCGTAAATAGTATTTTAAAATTTCTAATTAATTTATATCGGTTATTTTTTGAGAAAATAAAAATATTATTGTTTAGATAAAAAGAAACTAATCTTCAGAGAAGAATAACTTTCTAAGTTTAAGTTTAATAATTTTAGATATTATTTGGTTTTGTCTACCGGTTTAAATAAATATTATCAAAATATTGATATTTATATTTATGTAAAGGTCCTGGGTTCAGATCCTAGAGGAGATAGAGACCATAATTATATCTATCTCAAACTTCTTTAATTTATTTAGGCAGTATTCTGCTTTGAATGCTTGAAAAAAAAGCTATTTTTGTGAATTTTTTTTGTAGTATAATTATACATATTAATGCAGTGCTTGTAGAACATAATAAATACACTTCTTAAATCTATATAAAAAAATTTAAGAATTTATTTTAGACACTTTTTACGCTTGCAACCTGCAGCTAAAGTCAGCTCCTCAAAAAGTAGGAAGGTGTGCGGTGTTAATGAAATCTCGATAACTGCTACACCAAAACTTATGAAATTTTGAACACATATTTTGTACACTTATATCAACCCACGTAACTAAAATTATTCAAAAATTTTCATTTAAACAAAATTTTTTGGGCAAAAACAGCGAAAAAAAACGAATTTTTTTTGTTTTTGTTTTATTCCGCTATTTTGTTATTTTCTCACATGTATATTAAAAATTACAGTTTCACAGGTTGCTGCAGTTGTACTGAATCTAAAACTATCTGATTTTTCTGTTTCTGGTATATAATAAATAAATAATTTTTTTTTAAATAGATTTAAGAAGTGTATTTATTATGCTTTACAAGCACTACGAAACAGAATTTTTTTATTCAGATTTACAGTTTAATTGCAACCAATGATTAAGGATTTTTAGGAGATTTCAATACAGTTTAACACATTTCAGAAGATTTCAAAGAATTTAAAAGTATTTTTAATTATTTATATCAGGAAAGATTTCGGACAAATTGATATTTGCGGAATTTCCAAAAACGTTTGCGAAGATTAGATATATTTTAATTATACAATTACCAATTAAATTAAGAAGAACCGCTATTGCTGGGACGACAGTGAAAAGCGTCCTCATTTTTTCTAACTAAATAAAGACTGATTAGAGCATTAATGAAAAATTTATAAACAGTGTTTCTAGCGATTCGTTTAACGTTTAAGTACATGAAAGAAAATATGGTACATTCCTTATCTAATGAGATGTAGGCCTCGAGTTTGTCATTATCACGTATTTGTATGTCATAAATTAATTTTTAAAACCATTTAAAAATTTTACCGACAGCTTTCTGAAGCTATCTGATAAGTTTTAAAACGAAAATATAAGCTGTTGTTTTTCGTGGATAAGGCTATTATGAACAAAAAATTTGTTAATAAATTAAATAAATACTTTTTGGTTCTTATGCCTAAGCCACATTATTATTATTCACTAGCTATTTCATAACAAAAAAAAATTAAACTTGGTTTAAAAATATTCTTTTTTGATGACGTAACAAAGGGTCCAAATCCCTGATACTTTAACTTAGAATTTTTTTTTCTACAATTTTCAAAATAATAATTTTAAAGAAGATAGTTATCTCCTGGCTAAAAAATATTTAAACATTAAATAAAAATAAAAATTTATAAATTTATCAAAATTTTAATAAGAAAAAATATAATTCAGAACCCCTTTCCCCTTTAAATAAAACGCCATTACAATTTTTATAAGTTCGAATTGCAATTCTATCGATTGGAAAAACTTAAATTTTTCAATTTTAATGTCCGTTTCTTGATTCAAAAAAGGTTTTTTTTAGTTTTCATTTTTTTATTAAGGTAGAAGGGGGGAAAATTTGTGTCATAAATTGAAGAAGGTGGTCATTTGTAAATTTATTAATACAATTGAAATTTTTGGAAAGCTAAAATGTATCGTTAGTATTTTTTGTTAAACTTTCCTGGATTTTAAAACTTTTATCTAAATGTTTTTTGTATATTTTGTTATTCCCAAGAAAAATAGGTCAAATTAAATAGAAAAACTAAAGAAAAAAATTATGGGTGCATTGTTTTTAAGCGAAAGTTTTATATTTGTATATTTATGTCTAAATAGCATCAAACCTATAGAATAGAAAAAAAGTTGTGTTTTCTGAATAAAGATAATTTTTTCTAAAAAAAACTCAATTAGAAACTAAAAAAATTGTACAAAAACACCTGTTAATAAATTCCGCCAAAACGTGAAAACATGTAATAAATTAGAAAATTTTGAAAATTTTGAATTTTCGTGTACTTGTATTCGTGTACTTTGCATTTCGTGTAAAAACGTTAAACGAATCGCTAGAAACACTGTTTATACATTTTTCATTAATTCTCTAAACATTCTTCATTTAGTTAGAAAAAAATGAGGATCCTTTCCACAGTCGTCTCAGCATTGGCGGTTCTCCTTAATTCAATTGGTAATTTTACAAATAAAATATTTCTTATTTTTGCAAATATTTTCAGGAATTTCGCAAATATCAATTTGTCCAAATTCTATCCTAATAATGAATCATTAAAAAAAACTTCGCAATTCTTTGAAATCTCTTTAAAAGGGTTAAAATATATTAAAACCCCATCAAATCCTTAGTAAATACAAGAATTCTCATTGGCTGCAATTAAAGTGTAAATTTAAATGAAAAATTTTACCTTGTCTTTTTACGTATTTGGCAACAAAAATATTGTAAACAATTTGTATTATTAAAACATGGAGCAAACGTTTTGAGTTGATAAATGGTAATTTACTTATTCTTTCATATGACATTACAAACTCTGTCTATAGATCAATAGTTTTATGAAACAGATCAGACTTTTTATCCGATAACAAATAAACAGAAGCGACAAAAACGGAATTTTTATCTTAGAAAAAAATTTACATTACAAGCTAAAAATATTTTTTCGAACTCAGAATTGATTTTATTAAAAACTCCATTCTTAATCCTTGACGCTTTTGCACAATGCGTAACATTTGATAGCTTTAACCTACATAATTACATTTTGACAATTCGTAATAATAAAGAGAACAATCATGATAAATAATTTGGTAGATAATTATAAAATTTTTACCTAAGTTTTGTCATTTTAAATTAACTAAACATAAAACTAATGTCAAAGAGTAAAGAAAAAAAAACATTAAAATAAAGCACAATGTCAATTGAACACATCAATCTACTAAACGTTTTATCAAACCAATTTTGTGACAAAATAAATTGTGTGAGTTATAGCTTGAGTATCTACCAGGCCAAAAAGGTTTTTTGTCACAATTTGTTAATAAGTCACTATCTCACATTCATGGGTGAAATTTATAAAATCTTCACTGCAGGGCTCTTTTTTTAATATCTTGTTAACCCAAATCAGAAACTACTAAAGATAAAGTTGGTCCCATAGGGCTATCCGAAATTTGTTTATAAAATGTATTGCTAAAGGAAAAAACTCTGCCATTAAATTTCGTCCTAGCGGCTCTTAGAATTTCCTTTTTTGTTATTTTTGTTAAGTTTAGACCTAAATAAAGTTTTCCTTTGCTGCAATCTAAAGCAAGATCTAGTAAGATGCTGCCAAACATGGACAGAACATCTGAAGAAACTTTTAAAGAAGGTTTTGGTACATTAATATTTGATAAGTAATCATTAAATTACCAATTATTTTGGACAAAAAAACTTTTGTTCATAGAAAGCGGCTTCAGAATATTTAAAATATACTTTAATAAATTTTAAGTGGAAGAATTAACAGTACAAACAATTCGTCTTGAACATAAATTAGGTCTGTGAACTTTAGGGAGAGCATAATCTTTTCCTATAACACTAATGTGAGTCTTTAAGCGGTATGCAAATTCATCATTAATTAATCTTTTATTATATGATAAATAAAACAATTTCTTTGGTCACATAATTGGTTTGATAAATGGTTTTGTTGATAGATTTGTTAAATTAAGTGATCTCCAATTAAGAAACGAATTAAATTCAGGATTGACGATCTATCTGAACAGTTGAGGAATTGATTAAAAAAAATGCACCACCAACTATCATTTCACGAACACAAATGCCTGCGATAATTATTTCCTAAAGAAGAAATACAGTGATTTTACTGAAAATTTATCTAATGTTATGTATCTAATTGAAGGTATTGTGTAGTATATTTTTATAAACTAATTTCAAAAGATTTCAGTTAACTTACACACTGAAACTCTAAATATTAATATTTAAGTATATATATATATATATTTAAGCTATGTCATCAGCAGTTTTAATAAAAACCCGTATAGTAATTTACGAAATTATTTGTCATGATTGTTCCCTTTAATAATAATTGTAAAAATATCATTATTGAGGTTAACAGCTTCTGAATAAAGTAGCCATTGTACCGACATTTCAAAGGAAAATGTCTAAGCCTATGTGACCGTAAGACATTAGGAATAATCTATGATTTCAGATTCATAGATAATTTATGCATGGTAGAATATTAGGATCGAAATTTAAATTTTAGGAATTTTAAAAATCCAAGAGAAAATAAAAAGCGGCCTCTGGTAATAAGATAAAAGACATTTTACAAATGGTCTTATGCATCGACGGAGACGTCGCACAGTGGTACCTGTCAATGGAAAAATGGGACATAGTAAGAAAATTTGCGAAAATCGAGACGAAATTGGTACCTATTAGGTCTTTTGTGTCGCTGAACAAGAATATGATGTAAAAATGAACAAAAATTGATGATAAGTACAAAATTTGTTCAATTTCCTTTTTTTCTCAATATTTTTGCAAAAAAATTTTTTTTGTAAAAATTGCATAATAATTGCGACACATGAATGACCAAATTTTTTAATTTGAAAAATTTTCCAATGGTTTTTACCCTTGCAGAAATAGGACATAGTAAGAAATGTGCGAGAATCGAGTATGATGTCAAGAAAATCAATGGTTGCCATTAAGTGCAAAAATTTGCAATCAAACTATTTTCTCTCAATTTTTTTACAAAAAATTTGTTTAATATAAATTAAATAGGAAGTAAGTATAATTAGAAGTTAATTTTTCATTAGAATGTTATTTTACATTAGAAGCTAGTAATTATAATAGGTAATTGAACAAATTTTCTTATTTGCAA
>JAAAKG020092538.1:0-16258 GCA_010014905.2 Druon quercuslanigerum
AATTTTTGATTACAAATTAACCCTAGACTTGAATATTTATCTTTTTAGTTTAAAATTTCCTTTCTTTCTGTTAAAATAGATCTTTTCACTAAAAATTTAAACATTCTGTTGAAAATATAAATATTTATTTAAAAATTATTTTTATAGTTAAAAATTCATATTTTTTGGTTAACAATGTAACTGTATGTAGAAAACCCGTCTGGTTGACGAAAAAATTCAACAATATAGTAGAAATTTCACCTGTTTGGAAACAGTTCGTTTTTTTTTTGTTGAAAATAAATTTTTTTCTAAAAATTTCACAATTTCGTTGAAAATTCAAATGGTTGACTAAAAATGAATTTTATAGTTAAACATTTGAATATTCAATAAAAAAATATCATTATAGTTAAAAATTCATATTTTTTTGGTAAAAATGTAACTTTTTTGTAGAAAACTCGTCTGGTTGACTGGAAAATTAACAATGTGGTAGAAAATTAAAATATTTATTGAAAATTTATCTTTATAGTTAAAAATTCATATTTTTCGTTAAAAATTTAACTGATTTGTATAAAAGTCGTCAATGTAGTAGAAAATTCGCCTGCTTTTTAAAAAATTTGTTTCTGCTGTTAAAAATCAATTTTTAAACTATAAATTTCACAATTTTATTAGAAATTCAAATTTTCAATTGAAAATTAGTTTTATAGTTTAAAAATTCCTTTTATTCTGT
Organism: Druon quercuslanigerum; assembly: GCA_010014905.2. NCBI lineage: Eukaryota > Metazoa > Arthropoda > Insecta > Hymenoptera > Cynipidae > Druon > Druon quercuslanigerum. Next base: position 707 of record JAAAKG020092538.1, read on the forward strand.
CAAAAATAAACTTTTTCATTGAAAATTTAACAATTCAGTTAAAAATGTAAATATTTTTTTTTTTTTTTACATACATACAAATATTGACAATGTGGTAGAAAATTCAAATATTCATTTAAAAAATATCTTCACGAATAATAATTAATATTTTTCGTTGTTGAAAATCAATTTTTTAAAGAAAAATTCTACAACTTTATTGAAAATTCATGCGCTTTATTACACATTTATTTTATTGTTGAAAACTTATATTTTTGTTTGAAAACTCATTTTTGCGTGTGTACTAGGAAACAATTTTTCATTGAAAATTTAACAATTCAGTTGAAAATATAAATATTTAATTAAAGTTATGTTTATAGTTGAAAATTCATATTTTTTAGTTAAAAATTTAACTATTTTCTAGAAAACTTTTCTGGTTGACTTGAAATTAAAAAATGTAGTAGAAAATTCTACTGTTTTGTAAAAATTTTCTTTTGTTCTTGAAAATAAATTTTTTAAAGCAAAAATTCCACAATTTTATTTATGATTCAAATGTTTGATTAAAAATTAATTTTATTGTTGAAAATTCATATTTGTGGTTTGAACATCCAACTCTTTTTTACAAATTGATTTATTTCGTTGTTAAAACCCGATTTTTCAAATTAAAAATCAAAAAATTTAATTAAAAATTCTTAGTTTTAGTTTGAAAATTCAACTGCTTTGTAGAAAAATCGCTTCGATAAGTGGAAAATTCACCAGTTTTTTTAGAGAATCCGCTTTTTTTGCTGCTGAAAATCAATCGTCTTTGTTAATAATTCAATTATTTGGTTTTATATATTCAGATAATCATTTAACTCATTTGTTGAAAATTAAATATTTTTATTCTTGAAAATAATTTTTAAAATTAAAAATTCAGTTAATTTGTTCAAAATGTACTTTTTAGTTGAAAATTAATATTTATGCTCTAAAAACACAACTTTTTTGTGCAATATCATAAAAAAAATTATTCGTCTATGTTTTAAAATTGATCATTTTTCAAGGATACAACTATTTGGTTAAAAGTTCGTCTTTTTAGTTGAATTCAGTGTTAAAAAAATTTTTTGTTTGTTAAAAATTATTGTCTTAAACTGAAAACTTAATGATTCCAGTCTGCGTTAAAAAATAATCCCTTTTAATTATTGAATTATTTCGTTGAAAATTCATCTTTCTTTATTAGCAGTGATCTTTATTCATAAAAATTCATCTATTTATATATAAAAGCAATATTTTTGTTAAAAAATTTATCTATTAGGTTAACAATTCAAATATTTTATTAAAAATTGGTCTCTTTTTTAATTAATTTCAGTGGTTAATCATTTTTTTGTTGAGATCTAATTTTTAACTGGCTATTCAACTATTTCATTTTAAATAACAAATTTAACTGTTTTATAGAAAACTAGTCTGGATGACTGAAAAATCTAAAAATGCAGTAAAAAATCCGACTGCTTCGTAAAAAATTTGTTTTTGTTGTTGAAAATAAACTTTTTAACTAAAAGTTCCATAATTTTATTAAAAATTCGAATGTTTAATTAAAAATTATTTTATAGTTGAAAACTTATATTTTTAGTTTAAAAATTCATTTTTTTTGTTAGAAATCGATTTGATAATTAAAAATTTAAAAATTCAGTTAAAGTTTTTATAGTTAAAATTTCATATTTTTGCGTTACAAATTTAACTATTTTATAAAAAAAAATTTCTGGTTGACTGGAAAAATAAAAAAATGTAGTAGAAAATTCTACTGTTTTGTAAAAAATTTGTTTTTGTTGTTGAAAATAAATTTTTTAAATGAAAAATTCCAGAATTTTATCGATAATTTAACTGTTTGATTAAACATTAATGTTATTGTTAAAAATTCATTTTTTCGGTTTGAAAATCCAACTGTTTTTTACAAAAAGTATTAATTCATTTGTGAAAAATCGATTTTTGAAACTAAATATTTAATAATATAAATAAAAATTTCTATTTTTAGTTTGAAAATTCAACTGCTTTGTAGAAAAATCGCTTTGTGGAGTGAAAACTTCACTTGTTTTGTAGAGACTTTTTTTTTGCTGATAAAAATTAATCGTCTTTGTTCATAATCTAATTATTTTGTCTTATTTATTTACGTAATCATGGAACTAATTTGTTGAAAGTTTGTGATTTTTATTGTTAAAAATAATATTTTTAATTAAATATTTTATTAACTTGTTCAAAATGTACTTTTTAGTTGCAAATTAATATTTATGCATTGAAAAGACAACTGCTTTGTTGCATAATAAAGAAAAAAATTATTCGTCTATATTTAAAAATGAATTATTTTTGTTAAGGATACAACTATTTTTTTAAAGTTCGTCTTTTTAGTTGAATTCAGCTTAAAATTTTTTTTTAATTGTTAAAAATTATTGTCTTAAACTGAAAACTTATTGATTCCATTCCGCGTTAAAAAATAAACCCCTTTAAACTATTTCCTTGAATTTTCGTATTTTTTGATTGACAGTGATCTTTTTTTATAAAATTCATATATTTGTGTATAAAATTAATATTTTCAATAAAAATTTTTTTTAGGGTAAAAATTCAGCTATTTTATTAAAAAATGGTCTCTTCTTTATTGAATTCCAGTGGTTAATAATTTTCCTGTTGAGATCTAATTTTTAACTAAAAATTTAACTATTTTATAGAACTTAACTGTTTTATAGAAAACTGGTCTCGTTCACTGGAAAATTCAACAATGCAAAAAAAATCCACCTGCTTCGTAAAAAATTTGTTTTTGTTGTTGAAAATAAACTTTTGAACTTAAAGTTCCACAATTTAATTAAAAATTCGAATGTTTGATAAAAAATAAATTTTGTAATTGAAAATGTATATTTTTAATTTAAAAATTAATTTTTTTTGTTAAAAATCAATTTTTTCATTAAAAATTTAACAATTCAGTTAAAAATTTAAATATTTATTTAAAACTTTTATATTTAAAAATTCATATTTTTGTGTTACAAATTTAACTGTTTTCTAAAAAACTGTTCTGATTGACTGGAAAATTAAAAAACTTAGTAGAAAATTCTACTGTTTTGTGAAAGAATTGCTTTTGTTATTAAAAATAAATTTTTTAAAGAAAAGTTTCCAAATTGTATTGATAATTCAAATGTTTAATTAAAAATTAATTTTATTGCAATTCATATTTTTCGTTTGAAAATCCAACTTTCTTTAGGAAAAATTATTTATTTGCGCTTTTGTTCTTGAAATAAATTTTTTAAAGCAATGATTTCACAATTTTATTGATAATTAAAATGTTTGATTAAAAATTAATTTTATTGCAATTCATATTTGTCGTTTAAAAATCCAACTTTTTTTTAGAAAAACTATTTTATTTTGCTGTTAAAAATCGATTTTTTAAATTAAAACAAAAAAAATTTAATTGCAAATTTCTATTGTAGTTTAAAAATTCAACTGCTTTGTAAAAAATTCGCTTTGTTGAGTGAAAAATTCACCTGTTTTGTAAAAAATTTGTTTTTTTTTTGTTGAAAAAAAACTTTTTACCAAAAAGTTCCACAATTCTATTAAAAATTAGAATGTTTGATAAAAAAGTAATTTTATACTTAAAAATTTATATTTTTAGTTTGAAAATTTATTTTTTTTGTTAAAAATAAATTTTCTCATTAAAAATTGAAATATTCAGTTAAAAATTTAAATATTTATTTGAAACTTTTATATTTAAAAATTCATATTTTTGCGTTACAAATTTAACTGTTTTCTAGAAAAGTCTTCTGATTGACTGGAAAATTAAAAAATTTAGTAGAAAATTCTACTGTTTTGTAAAAAGTTTGCTTTTGTTTTTAAAATAAATTTTTTAAAGCAATGATTCCACAATTTTATTGATAACTCAAATATTTGATTAAAAATTGATTTTATTGTTAAAATAGCATATTTTTCGTTTGAAAATCCAACTTTTTTCAGAAAAACTGTTTATTTTGTTGTTAAAAACCAATTTCATAAACTAAAAATCAAAAAATTTAATTGAAAATTCCTATATTAGTTTGCAAATTCAACTGCTTTGTAAAAAAATCGCTTTGTTGAGTAAAAAATTCACCTGTTTTGTAAAAAATTTGTTTTTTTGTTGAAAAAAAAAATTTTTACCAAAAAGTTCCACAATTCTATTAAAAATTAGAATGTTTTATAAAAAAGTAATTTTATAGTTTAAAATTTATAATTTTAGTTTAAAAATTTATTTTTTTTGTTAAAAATAAATTTTCTCATTAAAAATTGAAATATTCAGTTGAAAATTTAAATATTTATTTGAAACTTTTATATTTAAAAAATCACATTTTTGCGTTACAAATTTAACTGTTTTCTAGAAAAGTAGTCTGATTGACTGGAAAATTAAAAAATTTAGTAGAAAATTCTACTGTTTTGTAAAAAATTTGCGTTTGTTTTTGAAAATAAATTTTTTAAAGCAATGATTCCACAGTTTTATTGATAATTCAAATGTTTCACTAAAAATTGATTTTATTGTTAAAAATGCATATTTTTAATATATATTTTTGATTGAAAATTCCTATTTTAGTTTGAAAATTCGACTACTTTGTAAAAAATCTCTTTGTTGAGTGGAAAATTCACCTGTTTTGTAGAGAATTTTTTTTTTTGCTGCTGGAAATTAATCGTCTTTGTTAATCATTTAATTATTTTGTTTTATTTGTTTAGCTAATCATGGAACTAATTTGTTGAAAAGTTGCGATTTTTAGTGTTAAAAATAAATTTTTATAAATAAAAATAAATATAAATAATAAAATTTAAAAAATTATTCGTCTATTCAAGTAGAAAATAATTCTTAAATTTTTTTCAAAATTCATTATTTTTGTCAAGGATTTAACTATTTGTTTAAAAATTAGTTTTTTTATTTAAATTCAACTGTTTAAAAATAGTTTTTTGTTTTAAATTTTTATTTGCAACAGAAAAGGTGAAGATTCTAATTGGCGTTAAAAATTAATCCCTTTTAAACAAAAAAATTTTTAATAACAATTTACTATTCCATTTTAGGTTAAACATTTACCTTTTTGAGTTTAAAGTTCAACTACTTTGTAGAAAATTCGACTCTTTTAATCAAAATTAGTCTTTTTGAATTAAAAAAGGATCTTTTATAATTAAAAAATCATCTTTCTTGCCTAAAAATAAACTGTATTGTCAAAAGTTAATTTTTGGGGTTGAAGCTACAAATTAAAAAAAAAAAAAGAAAACATAAATCATGGGTATTTGAAAGAAAATCCACTAAGCATTTTTTGAAAAAGCGCCTGATTTGAAATAAATTATCTTCCTCTTCATCTTTTTTTTTATTCTAAAAAAATTATGGAGTGAGAGAATAAAAAATAAAAAAAGGTTCCCATTACGTTTCTGGACCACCCCAATGTATCTAATTTTTTTTTGCTGTATTTTATCAATTCCCCTTTAATTCTCATCCCTCATTATTTTTTCTACTCTCGTACGTCCACGTGCTGGCAGTAAAGCATTTTATTTGGCTCGTGCCGGAAGTGGAACAGTTGGCAGTGGTCCAGAACGTGTAGTAGAAAAAAAGGGGTTTGTAATCGAAAGAGGGTCAGATCATGCATTATCGGTTTAAGGTCACGAGTCATTATTGAAAGAGAAAATAGAAGAGGGATGACTGAGTAAATTTTAGGAAAATATATTAAGTGGAAGTCAATTACATCAAGTTAACCGCCCATGTAGAAATTCCGATCGGGGTTTAGTAGGGCTCTGGATAGATTTTCATATTTCTACTCGGGCGCTCGTCGGGAAAAATGGAGGGGGCCTGACTAGTTCTTTAACGCTGTTCTAGCCAGGTTCTGTCTAGAACTTCTGAGAAGGCCCTGACTAGAATGCCCTGTTATCGCCCGACGTGAAATAGTTTTTTAATAGATGATTTTTTCGATTGAAATTTTTCTTCTATAGCTATACAGGGCACGAAATTCTTCACTAGAACCTGATAGGGCATCTATCAGTTTTTTCTAGACGAAATATTCTGCTGGGGGCCCAAACCAGTTTTTTCTTGGCGAGAAGACAACTTTTGGATTGAAATTAAAAATATATTGCTGAAAATTAGTTTTTTTTCTTCGAAAAGTACAATATTAATTACATAAAGTTTAAAGTTTAATAACTGGTTAACTAACAAAATAAATTTATTATTTGCTTTGATGTTATGTTATTCAATATGGGATATGATTTGTATAATAAAAGATTTTTAAAGCTTTTATGGAATAATTAAAAAAGATAATTTAGTTTTTATTATTATTCAGATTATTATTATAACTTCTAATTTTCAACAAAATTAAAGGTAAACATTATTTTTATGTTTCAATAAAAATAATTTTATTACTGCTTGTTATATTATGAACTGATTAATTAACTATGGACTGATTGATTTTTTTTAATAAACTGAAAATAAATTGTTTTCAATTAAGTCAGATAGATTGATTATTTGCCTTAAGGTTATGCAACCAAATATTGGCTAATTTTTCTATAAAATAATTTTGTTTTGTTTTATATATCTCCATTACAATAATTTTTTTAAAATGTTTTTAATACTGAAAAATAAAAATATGCATTAAATTTTCGAAATTATATCTACATTTATTTTAATAAAAATAATAATTTAATTGTTTTTATGTTCTTGACTCATTAATTATTTATTTATAGATTCTGCTAAAATGTATATTCTCAAGAATTAGTTAAAAGCTTATAATTAATTAAATTTAAACAAAGAGAACTTCAAATTCATAAAATAATGAAAGTGAAAATTATTTAAATGTTTTAAAGAACATAATTTTTTAAAGCTTAAAATGCTTTGAATTTTCAATTAAAATAATGGTTTTATGATTTCTCTTTTTAAAATCATTGAATATTTTTTAATTAATTCTGTTAAAGCTTAAAAATTTATTCTTTTTGGTTAAAAAATTGTTCTTTTTCATTTAAATTGAAAATTTAATTTTTTCTCAGAACAATTTTTTCATTCATATTTTGAGATTGAAAAGTTAACTGGAATATTATTTGGATAGAAATTCAACTATTTATGCATGTATTTTTTAAAAATAAAAATGCCTAAATTCTTAATTTACTATATATTTTTTAATTTTAATTTTAATTTCTGAATACCTTTATTTCGTTAGAAATAATTTCAGAAAATTAAAGATATTCAGAAATTAAAATTAAAATTTAAAAAAATATATAAAATTAATAATTTATGCATTTTTATTTTAAAAATATATATACATAAATAGTTCAATTTCTATCCAAAAAATATTCCAGGTAACTTTTCAATATTAAAATATGAATGAAAAAATTGTTCTAAGAAAAAATTTAATATAGAATTTAATTCAAAAAGAACAATTTTTTCAACCAAAGAGAATAAATTATTTTAAAATAATATCAATTCTCCACAAAAAAGTTGCATTTTTGTCCAAGAAAGATGAAATTTGTACAAAAATGAGAAATTTTTCATAACAAATAAACATTTTTTTGGAGGTATAACTTTCATTTAGAAAAAATTTCATTTTATTTTGCAGCAACAAAATATACATTTTAAACAAAAAGTGATTTTTTTACAAAATATTTAAATTTTCCAAAAACAGTAAAATTTTTAACCAAAAAGAATGAGTTATTAACAAAATCGATTAAGTATCAAACAAACAGTTGCAATTTTTATCAAACAAAAACAAAATTTCTCTTAAAACGGATAAATTTTTTATTAATTTTTTTAAATAGTTAAATTTTCGTTTAAAAAGCATTTAATATTTAATTTAAACAAAAAGTGAATTTTATACAAAATAGTTAAATTTCCACAAAACAGTAAAATTTTTAAACAAAAATATCAACCGAAGAAAAAAGTACATTATAAAGAATTTTTTAAAAACAAGATTATTATTCTACCGAATTTGAGACATTTTTAACTTATAAATGACAGAATTATCATTTGTAAATAGAACAGTTATATTTTTAGATATTAAAATAAATTTTTGAGAAACAAATCTTTAAATAAATTCGAATTTCGTCCTAAAAATCAATCTTCTTTGTTAAAAGTTAATCTATTTGGTCGCAGATTTAACTCTTCTGTTAAAAATTCGCTTTTTTCGTTGAACACAACCTTGTTTAGTTGCAAATTTATTTTATAATTGAAATAAATATTCAAAGTTTGGGTAAAAAATTTGACTACATATTTTGATAAAATTTTAATTATTTGATTGAAAATTCAACTATTCTTTTAAATTCATCTTGTTTTCTCCTACAAAGTGATCCTTATCGTAAAAAGCCTTTAATCTAATCTCACGTCGCTGACTGAGCGTGAGCGCTCTGTCGAGCATTGCCAGCGGGGGGCCCCTTTGTCATAAAGGCGAATAAAAAACCAAAAATAAAAATCTTCTAATTTTGCAATTAGCAATTTAAAAATATTGCATTCGTAATCTATGTTTTTTGGCGATTCCAACCATGTGTCACTTGCAATGAAAATCGTCTGTTGGCAATTGAACTTCGGAATTTTGTTGAGAACTTAACTGTTAAAATTCAACTGTTGAAATTTGTAAAAAAATTCGAGTGTTGTTAATTAAACCGTGGAATTTTTTAGAAAATTTTAATTTGGAATTTAAATAGAATGGATTAATTTTTACCCAATTGTTTAAAATAATGTTATACTTGAAAATATATATCTTCAACCAAAAGTGAAATAGTTGAATTTTCAGATTAATGAATTACTTTTCAACCAAAAAATTTATTTTTTGACTATAGAGATAAATATCACAATTTATTATCTTTTCAAGTTTAACATTCTTCTAGATAATAAAGTAAAAATCATGTATTCTCTTAAGAATACAAATTTAAATGTGCCAGGGAAAAGTTTGCTACAAAAGTCCATAGTTAAATTAACAAATCACGAATTTAAAAAAAAACAACATTTCAACCAAATCTGAATTTTACGTTACAAAAGATAAGTTTTAAACAAATAATGAAAAAGTTCAATTTTCAGTTACAAAGATCTACTTTTTAAAAATAAAAAAACGTATTATTAACGAGTTAAATAAAAAAAAATTGAATTTTGAATCCTTTCCCAAATAGATTAAAAATATAATAATATTATAAAAATATAATAATAGTATATTAAAATATAAGTTTTTGACTAAAAATAATTATTGTTTGGTTGATACTTTAGCATTTTAGTGCGATATTTATCTTTTTGGCTAAGAAATAAATTCTTTTATTGAAAAGTATTTTATTATTCGGAAAATTCAAGTATTCCACTTTTGGTTGGAAATATATATTTTCAAGTATAACATTCTCCTAAACAATTGGGGAAAAATTAATACATTCTGTTGAAATTCCAAATTTAAATTTAAATTCTTAAAAAATAAGTTTAACAATATTTTCTACTAAAAAAGACGAATTTACAACAAAATTCATAAATTTTCTACCAAATAGTTCATTTTTTAACTTATAAAAGATAACTTGACTGAATTTTAAATAATGAGGTCCAACTTTCGACCAAACCAAAACAGACGAACTTTTAATCATGAAATTTTTAACTAATTATATTTATATTTTAAATTTATCTGTGTACTTATGGATATAATTTTTTAATTTATAATAAATGCAAAAGCTACTTATTTGAAAATAAAAAATACGAATTTTCAATAAGAGAATTTAATTTTAATCCTGAAAACATAAGGCTTCAACAAAACATTTGAATTTTTAATGTAAATCCTTGAATTTCAAATTAAAGATAATAAAGTTTAAATCGCAAATGGATGTGAAATTCATTTTTTTTTAAGAATTATAATTTATTAAAAAATTCATCTCTTTGGTCGAACAATCGTGTTTTTTAAATCAAAAATTAATTTCTTAACTAAAAATAATTCTTGTTTGGTTAATACTTTATAATTTTAGTGAGATATTTATCTCTTTGGTTAAAAAATAAATTCTTTTGTTGAAAAGGAATTTAATTATCTGAAAATTCAACTATTCCAATTTTAGTTAAAAATATATATTTTCGAGTATAACATTCTTCTAAACAATTAAGTAAAAAATTCCGCAGTTTAATTAACAACACTCGAATTTTCCACAAATTTCAACAGATGAATTTTAATAGTTAATTCTCAACAAAATTCAGAAGTTCAATTGTCAAGAGACGATTTTCATTGCAAGTGACACATCGTTGGAATCCCCAAAAAATATAGATTCCGAATATAATATTTTTAAATTACTGGTTGAAAAATTAGAACATTTTTATTTTTGGTTTTTTATTCCTCATTATGACAAAGGGGCCCCCCGCTGGCAATGCTCGTCTAAACGCTCTCGCTCAGTCAGCGACGTGAGATTGCATTAAAGGCCTTTTTCGATAAGGATTATTTTGTAGGACAGAACTAGATGAATTTAAAAGGAATATTTGACTTTTTATTTATATAATTAAATTTACAACTAAATAAGTTAAATTTTTAACCAAAAAAGGAATAGCTAAACTTACGGTTAAAAAATGAAGTTTTAGGGAAAAAAAAACAAAAAATCAAGCAGTTAAGTTCCGCAAAAAATCGAATTTTTAACAGAAGAGTTGAATTTGCCACCAAATAGATGAACTTCTATTTGTTTAAATTTAATTAATCATAAGCTTTTAACTAAGTCTTAAAAATAAACATTTTAGCAGAATCTATAAATAAATAATTAATTAATAAAGAACACAAAAATAATTTAATAATTACTTTCATTGAAATGTCTGTACTTATAATTTTGAAATTAGAATGCAGATACTCATTTTCCAACATCACAGACATTAGAAAAAATTATTGTAATGGAGATATTTGAAACAAAAAACAAATTTTATTATATAAATATTAGCCAATATTTGATTAAATAAATTTAAGGAAAATAATCAATCTATCTGACGTCATTGAAAATAACTTATGTTCAACTTTTTAAACAAAAATTAATCAGTCAATAGTTAATTAATCAGTTCAGAAGTTAAATTTTCAACAGACGAATTTCCTATAAAATGGACTGTTGCATTGTCAACAATAATACGGGAAATTCCGTAATGTTAGCTAGCCAGGGAAAAAAATAAACTAAAATCTGCGATAATTTATTCAAATTTTCATCTTTTGACATTTTTATGTTTGGTCTTTTAATCTAATTAGGACAAAGGAGCCCCCGCTGGCAATGCTCGACAGAGCGCTCTCTCTCTCAGTTAGAGACGTGAGGCGAAGTAGAGTGGAGGGGACAAGACGAGCAGCTTCACTGCGATCAAATGAAAAACGCCTAATGTTTTTAAATCTTGGTACGATTTTGTGAAAGAGAGAGTTGCAAATTCCATAAGAACTCCTTACCCAATTTGTAAGACCCTTTCGTCATAAATCCAGGTCAATGGGGTTATTCATCCGACAATAAACGGATCGAAAATGTTAAAAATCGTAAGCGGATAATGTGTGTTGTAGTGTTATGAAAAGGAGACAAGAGATCTTTGGAGTGGCGAGAGGCCAAGTGAGTCATGACTCTATGGGGTTTTCAAATTCAAAGGACCGCGGGATGGGATTTCACGTTGAGATCTACACAATACTACGTGTTTATAAAATAATCCCTGTATTGTTGCCCGTCACCCTACCCGGTTACACGATCTACAGTAGTTTCTTTTCTTTTCTTTTCTTTCAAGCAGAAAGCATATGTATTATGTATTATAAAATCCCATTTTAGAAAGAAAATTAACAATTTGATTGTATTTTCATAAACTGTTTGTACTTATTCATTATTTTATCATTTGATTATGAAGATTATATTCATAGTCATTTTTTAGTTTTTTTTTTAAATAAGCTAAGAGAACTAAAATCCGCGCGATTATTACAATTTACAATTTACTTTTTTTATTAAATAAATAAAAATAAATAATTAAATGAATAAAATTAAAAATTAAATAAATAAAAGAAATTAACTTTCTAACAAAAGAAATGATGTTTCAAACAAATAGTTGAGTCTTTAAACAAAAATTAATTTTAGACCAAACACTTGCTTTTACAACCCAATAATTTAAATTTCAAGCAAGGAGACAAATTGTTAACCAAACAGTTGAAATTTGAGCCTTCAAAGACAATTTTCAAAAAATAGTCAAATTTTCAAACAAGAAAGAGGAATTTTTAGTCAAGGAGTTTTTTCTTGAAAGGGAGAATTTTCAATTAAAAAATAATAATTTTCACAAAGCAGTTGCATTTTTAACAAAAAAAAGTTGCATTTTTAACTGCATGGTTAAATCTGTAACAAAATAATTAAATTTTTAAACAAATAAATATCATTTTGAAAGAAAAAAACTCATTTTTTACGAAAAAAGATGAATTCTTATACGGAAGATAATTTTTGAAACAATAAGTTGAATCTTCATTAATAAAAAAAAAATTAGACTTAAAAGAGTTTCATTTTAAACTAAATATTTCAAATTTCAATTAAAAAAAAATTAAGTTCGAATAAGGAAAAAAAATTACATTTTAACAATGCAGCTGAAGTTTTAAACAAAAAATTTTATTTTCCAAAAAAATAGTTCACTTTTTCAACAAAATAGTTGAATTTTCAACCACATAGTTGAATTTGTGAAAAAACGTAAAATTTTAATATCATCAAATTTTCAAGAAAATAGTTGAATTTTCAACAAAAATTCTTAACGTTTCACAAAAAAAATCCATTTTTAAAAGAGAATGTTAACTTTCAACCAATTATTTGAATTTCAATAAAAAAAATTAATTCTCAACGAAAAATATTATAGCCAACATTCTAAACAAAGGATATTTTAATTCTAAATAATATATGGTCAAATTTAACCAAGAAGATTAATTTTAAAAAAAACTTTAATGCTAAATACGACCAATTTTCAATCAAACATAAAATAGTCAAATTTTCAATTTAAAAAATGTATTTCTAACCAAAGAAGCGATATTTTATCAAAATATGTATTTAAATTTCTAAAAAAAAAGTGAATATTCAAGTAATAAAATAAATTTTTGAAAAACAATTTTAACAATATTTTCTACTGAAAAAGAAGAATCTACAACAAAATTCATAAATTTTTTACCTAATAGTTTAATTTTTACTCATAAAAGATAGCTTGACTGAATTTTTAACAATGAGGTCCAACTTTTGACCAAACCAAAACAGGCGACCTTTTTCATGAAATTTTTAAATAATTATATCTATATTTATGTTTATCTATATTTATCTGTAAATTTGTGGATATTATTTTTTCATTGTTAATAGATACGAAACCCATGAATTTAAAAATATAAAAGACGAATTTCCAATCACAAAATTTAATTTTATTTCTGTAAATATAAATTTTCAATAAAACAGTTGAATTTTTAATGTAAATTATTAAATTTTAAATTAAAGACGATCAAATTTTATAGCAAATGGATTTTAAGTTTGTGATTGAAAAAACATTAATTTTTGACCAAATCTTCGAATTCGGGACTAAAATCATTTAATTTTCAAATATTAAACAAATTAAACAAGGATATGTTACACTTTTAGTTTAAAAGTAAATTTTCAACAATAAGGTTTTTCCACTAAAGAAAGGAAGATTTAAAAAAATAAAAAGTAATATTTCAAAAAATAATATTTCTTTTCAAAAAGAGTTTAGTTTCCTTTTCGCTTTGATTTTTTCTGTCCCAAAACACGAATTTTTAATAAAAACGCAATTTAAAAAGATGTAAAATCTTATTCATAAAAGAATTCAGTTAATTCTTTAAGACCAAAATATAAATTTAAACAAAAAGGAAATTTTCTGTGAACTAGTCAAATTTTCAACAAAGCAGTAGAAATTTCAACAGTGAATATAACTTTTTAACAAAATAGTTTAATTCTCGAACAAAGAGTAGCATTTTTATACCAGAAAGATAAAATTTCTCTTAAACAGGTAACTTTTTAATTAAATTTCAATTTGCTATGAAGTGGAATTTTCATCCAAAGAAGATTCCAGTTCACTTTCCAAAATCAAAATAATACTTGTAAACATAAAGTTAATTTTTTTGCTAAAATGTCCAATTTTTAACCAAATATTATGAATTTTTAAAAAGATTGTTTTACTTTCAACGAATCAGTTACATTTTTGTCTGAGAAAAATAAAACCTCTATTAAAACAGATGAATTTTGAATTCAAAAAGACAAATTTTGAAAAAGTGATTTGAGTTTTCATCCAAATAGATTTTAATTGACCTGTCAACACAAAAATACAAATTTTTTACAAAAAAGTTACATCTTTATCCGAGGTAGACGATATATTTCTACTAACAAATCCGAACTTTAAAAATCAAAAAGAAAATTTTTCAGAAAAAATTGTTTTCACCCAAAAAAGATTTTTGTTGACAATAGCAGCAAAAAAATAAGGATTTGGAACAAAAGGTAAATATTTTAGGAAAAAAGTTCAAGTTTTAACCCAAAAATACGAATTTTAACAAAACAGCTCAATTCGCAACCAAAAAGGGTGCCTTTAAGAAAAATTTTTTAATTTTCAAACAAATAACAAAATTGATAACTAAAAGGATAATATTCAGGAGAAAATGTTTGAGAATTTTCAAAAATTACGTACTTTAATTATTTTTCTAAAACAATAACCTTTTGTTTAAAATAATTATTTTGTTGCTGGTAAGTCAACTAAAAACTTTTTTGGATGAAATTTATTTTTTTCGAAAAATTTGCCTTTTTGATTTAAAAAATTCGTATTTTTGGATTGAGGAGTGAATTAAAATGTTTTTGAATTAGAATTAAACCTTTTTTTTCATTTGTCTTTTATATTTGAGAATTCAACTCTTCTTTAAAAATTTTTAATTCGCCTGTTTTAGCAGAAATTACATCTTTCTTGGATACATGTGCAAATGTTTATTTGAAAACTGTTTTGTTGAAAACCTAACTTTTCCGTAGAAAGTTTACTTTTTGTTTAAATTTAATATGTTGCTATGGAAAAGAGAATTAAAATATTTTCTGTATTGAAATTTAATTTTGTTTAAATTGTATTATTTTATTAACAATTCATCCGTTTTAGTACAAATTTCACATTTCTTGAATTAAAATAAAACTGTTGGCAGAGAATTCAAGTGTCTTGTTAAAAAATTATCATTTTTGGTTAAAAATTCGTCTTTTTGAACTAAAAATTCAGTTTTTTTGTAGAAATTTCTTTTCTGTTACTAAATTCATATTGTGATTTTGAAAAGTCCACTGGAATCTTTTTGGAATGAAACTTCAACAGTTTTGTTAAGAAATTAAAAAAATAGAAAATCATCTATTTTAAGAGCAATTTTATATATTTTTTGGATAAAAAAGCACCGATTTGGTAGAGGATTTATAATTTTGTTACAAAATCCTCCTTTTTGGTTAAAAATGCGTCTTTTGCAATTTAAAATTTATTTTTTTTCGTAGAAACTTTTTCATTGTTTGAAAATTCATATTTTGGGAATAAAAGCTCAATTAAAATCTTTTTTAACAAAAAATTCAACTATTTTTGTAATTTTTCTCTTCGATTTAAAAATTTGTCTATTTTACTAGAATTTTTTTTTTATAAAGAAA
>JAAAKG020092559.1:0-16256 GCA_010014905.2 Druon quercuslanigerum
TGATTTGATGCGTCTGATAGACCAGAATCTATCAATCTATCATGAGCACCTCATCAATGTTTGAATTCTATCTCTGTCTCAATCTCAGTTTTCAGTATCTTGTCACTCAAGCGAAGCGGAGAATCTCATTCCCTCCAAATGTTGCTAGGAAGCGCAGCTTTAAGCAGTCGCCCCGGGGCGCGCGACAACTGCCGTTTTTGGGGACTCGCGCGCCAATGGTGCCATTGCACGCGAGTGCCACGTGTCTGACGTGCGTTCGCTCGTTTCTTCTTCTCTTTGCGTTACAAAATCTTAACTATGTTAACGAAAAGGTTATCGGGTATTTGATTAGATACTAGCCCATTATATTAATAATAAATAGTATCTCTACTGTAATAATAATATGATTATAAAACAAGAAATATAAAATATAAGTATATAAAGCCGGAATCCTTAAACATATATATAATCTAATTTACTGGAATAACAGCCCGTTATGAAATAGTGACTTACTGCCGCGAGAAACCGTAAGTTTCAGATGGAGAATCTCTGTACGTGAAAGCGATGCTTGCATCGTGAAATTTTCCATTCCATTGTTGCTAGTGACGAACGTAGCGTCGGAACGGTTCTCAGGTACTTGAGGACAATAGGAGGGGCCAAAGCAAGCTCGCCAAGGCGAGAGCTGAGAAACTTAAATGTCCTAAAGTGAAATTCCGAACCGGTTCTCAAATTCATAGCTTCACAGCTCTCCCTTTCTTTACATTAGGATGTATATTACTTGCTCCAGATCATAGAGAAACATCGAATAAAATTTTCTGATGGAAGGAAGTGTACGATAATAAAAGAACTTTGCGTAACGTGATTTACGCATTTGTGATGTTGTGAAGCACAAATGTATTTGCGATTTTTAATTCATTATATAAGAAAGTAAGTATTCATTCTCACAAAAAATGTTTACATTGTTTAACTGTATGTTTATCTTCGAATATAAGAAAATATAGATAAATGATATACTGTATATTTGTGGTGAATATATGAGAATATTAAAAATATGATTTTATATAAAATGAGTCATGTATTATTCTCTCTTCCTCCTACTGGCATAGGTTACTATTTTCTGAAGTTTTATTTATGGAGAACCCATTAGGAGCCTTGTTAAAGAATTTATTAATTTTTTTATATTTTTCTGGTGCCCTGGTTTCAAGCTTTTCATCTCATAACTATTATATATTTTTCGCCTATTGTGTGGGGATTATCTCAGAATTTTCGCCATTCTTACAAAAAAAGTTTATGGGTACAATTATGCCCTATATTTACCTCTTCCTAAGAAATCGCACTTTATATGCCGTCACCGGCGCCAAGTAATTTTTTTTAATCAGACACGAAGTGAAATTTTTGTCCTTTTTATTAACTAGAATTTTCATTCATATGATATTTCTCTATTATATCTCACCCATAGAAACAAACAGTCGCGATACGGCGATATTATTTTTCTGTAAATGGAGTATTAATTTCATTAGAAAAATGTAGAATCGTGTTATCAATTTTTAGCTTGTGAATGTGAAATGTAACAAAAATGTTCTCACTAATGAGGATGAATCTGTAGCGACCTTCTGAAATTCTTCTAGTCTTCCAACATATTTACTGGGGAACCTATATATGTGGCTAAAACTAAATATTCACCATTTTTATGTGAATGAATGGATTTGTATAATTCAAACGTCATATTATTTAGGAAAATATGCAGGTTTATTTTCACTCAGAGAAGCTTAATGAAATCATGAAGAACGTGGATTAGCATCTTTTATTTTACTTCATAAACTTCTTTATTGATATAGCGAACTTGAGATCACATACAATGGATCAAAATGTTCACTTATCCTAAAAAAATAAAACTGTAATAAACAGTTGTAAAAAATCAAATATTTCAGTACAACAACCAATCTTTTGCCAAGGAAGCATAACGCCAAATAAAGTATAGTTTAAATATGTAAATACGTAAACTCAAATATGTAAAGAATTAATTCAGTAACATGAGCCTCACTCTGGCTCTTAAGCTATAAAGCCTATTGTGTATCCCAGAGCGCGCACTTCATCCCCCCCCCCTCCATAAATTGCGATTTTTTTATTTAAAAAAACAAATTTTACGTGTTAACAATTATAATTCGCTTAACAAACGTAACTATTTCTGCCTTCTAGCGTTCACAGTAGCAAAGTCGTCTATTACGTCGTCGAAATCTATCGCTTTTGCAACTTTGTTTTCAATTGATATCTTTGCCATACTTGTTAATCGAATTTGTCCCATAGTAGAACTTACATATGTTTTTATTAGATTAAGTTTACTGACACTTCTTTCGTTCGAAGCAACTGTACCTGGCAAAGTTAAAAATATACGTAGTGCAATGTGGATATTTGGATACGATTCGATTAAATGAAAATCGTAAAGCATTTGCAATACCTATGTATAGGAGAGTAAGAATAGATCTCGAAATGAAGCTTCGGAGCTTGATATTTCAAGCTTTCGATTTCACATTTAAAATCATATGCGTTCAAATCCTTATCATATTTTTGTGGTTATTTTTCTGTGTACTTTTTTAGATTATGAATGCTGTCTTCTTTCAAGGTGTCAACGTAAAGAAAAGACAAATTGGTAACAATCTCTTTTTTTCTTTAAAACGCCACATTAATTGTGTTAGTAATGTGTCTAGGACTTGATTGATTTGTAAATTAAATTGTTCTCGCGAAATGAGATAGCTGCTATCATCTTTTGACTCATCGACGTCTATTATCTTTTTTTTACGATTCCTTTTATTCGGGAAGCTTATTTAATACCTACTTGCCCTGCTATTTTTTCAGTGTCCTGAATTTCGGAATCAAATCCTTCATTTCGCATTTTTTGTAACGTTGTAAAAATTCCGTCAAGAAGTTTCATTGACTTGTCTAATGACATATCTTAAACTACAACGCCTTGTTAATATATACTTCCCATGCACAAAGATAATTGGGACAAAGTTTTATAACGAAGGAAGTAAAGTAAAGTCCATCTAACATGAATAAAAAAATTACGTGCGGGTAAACCACTCCCTAATTATGTATAGAATTGCAAAATATGTCTAAACCCGAGCAAAAAATCCGAAGTAAATGCGCGTTGCACACAAAAAAGAGGATCACGGTATTTATGTATTTTTAAGAAGAAAAAACAGCATCGAAGAAGGTACCCCTAAATTGTTTTAAACTATTAACCTTTATAATTAAATCTTGAGCGTATTATTTTTACAATTTGGTTAATTTTAAGGTATACGATCTGTTGTAAATAAATCACCTTTTTTCGCAGGATAAAAGTTATCACAGAATATGCAATAATAGAATAGCTAAAAATGAATATTGAATCTTTCATGTCGTTCCTGTTGGCATAATGTTAAAATCTACAATATCATCAAATTATATATTATCATCTTTACTTAATATTTTTACAGATAAGGACTCATTATTCGTTGTCAGCTATACAATTTTTGTACATTTTGTGATAGATTTTATTTTGCAAAAAAACAAGGTGATTTTGAATGAAAAATTTAACACTATTTCTACAGGAACAACAGGAAAAATTAACACTTAAGAGGTATGTATTTGGATTTAGAGTTTGGAAAAATTATGTGCGTCACTTTTCCGATTATGTTATTTTGATGTACATATCAGGAATAATATTATTCAGCTTCAGTCCTTCGTGCATAATCAGTTAACCTCGCCAAGATATACTAATCTTTTCAAATATGAATTGTACAAAAGCGGATATATTGCAGAAAAAGTAGGTAAATTCGAAAATCCGGTAAAACACATTATGTCATATTATGTTCTACAAATGTCGCTGTAATTCGATGTTTATGGTGTAAAAAATCATTATAGAATTCAAAATATTGTAAATTTGACCTAAACGTATTATTTTTGTCTATAAACTCTGACTTTTTTGTGGAAAAGTCGTTTAGGGGTAGTTACCCTTTTTAACGCTCTTTTTTCTCAAAAATATATAAATACCCTTATCCTCTTTTTTGTGTGCAACACTTATTTTCTTCGGATTTTGTTGTTCAATTGTAGACTTATTTTGAAATTTTATACATAATTGATGGGTAGTTTACCCCCGCTTAATTCTGCATGTACAGTATATACTATCATAGACACAAAATGAAAAGAGTTTAGAGGTAGCTACCCCCATTAATTTAAAAATAAAATTGGTCGAAGTCCAAATTTATTTTTGTATCAATTCCAGCACATTTAAAAATATGTAGGGGTGGTTTCCCCCGCGTCTTTTTTTTATTTATATTGGATTGACTTGATTTTATTTCCTTCGTTATAAAACTATCTTCCCAATTATTTTGTGTATGCAAATTATATACTATCATAGACACAAAATAAAAAGAGTTTAGGGGTAGCTACCCCCATTAAATGAAAGAATTTTTTTTTTGTCGAAACCCTACTTTATTTTTGTCTCAAGTGCAAAATATATATTTTTTTAATTTTTCTCTAATAAATTAAGCAATTTTCTGTAGCTACCCCCATTAATTAAAAAAAAAATTTGGCGATACGTGTCAACTTTATTTTTGTGTCAAGTGCAAAATATATTTTTTTCAATTTTAAAATTTTTTTTTAGAAAATTACTTTATTCATCTTTCATCACGAGGAAACTTTTTCAGTAGGTTTGATCGAAATCAATTTGGTTTTTATACACAAAATTATACAACCGACACTTTAGACCTATACGTTTGAGGGGCTGTTTCACCACCTTATTGTTTTTTCGCAGATAAAAAAAACGTGTCGTTTAGTTTTTCAAATCTTACAACATATATCAGGGAGAATCAAATCTGCGAGCGACACCTGGAGTACCTTCCTTGTTAGTTCATCGAAAACTTACGCAAAATTCAAGAATAATACCAAAAAATGTTATTATTCCTGGGGAAACAAATGCCGCATTATTTCTGACTAAATTTAAGTTGTGAGTTTCACAAGGAATATACGTAGCATATTTGTGTAATTTCAAAATTCGACTTTGCACTCCTCGATATTTTCCATAATATGTCTGACCCATTATCATATCCTTGACCACTAACATCCTCAATATTTAAGACATCTTTTTCTATTTTTTGCAAAATTTCTATTGCTTGACCTAATCCGGGGTTTCCGTGAGATTCTATAAAATCAATAAAACTCTCCTCTATAGTTACTTTTTTTGGCTTCGTAAAAATGCTGTAATGATTAAGCTTATTTCCCAAAGGCTGTTTCTTTCAACAAAATATCATACTCAGATGTATTCACAAATTCACTTTACAATAAACGCATTAAAATATCAAACTTATTCACGTTACGTTGTGAGGTCGCGGCGAGCAGATAGATTATTAGAATTTTAATATTAACTTCTTGGAAAATCTCATTCAATACTGCGGCTTTTTCGGCTACTGACGTAGAGCTCCTACGAAAAGCATCCTACCAAAGTGAAATTTCGAATTCCTCCCCCGGAGACACTTTCAATGGCGTACTGAATAAACGGAAAGGATACGCCACAGCGTACCCTTATAGTATCCACAAAGTATCCCTACCGTATCATGCAACACAAATGTAGGGGGGGGGGCACTTCTTATGGAATCTTCAAAAAATGATTTTTTTTTGTTGCCTATATTTTGAAACATGTAGAATACGATGCAGTTAGTGATTTTGGTCAATTTTCAAACATGACATCCCGCGAGCCTTTGAGCATGACTCGCTTCTGCTTCGCTTGGATTAATGATATAAAAAACCATGGTCCCGCCAGTCCTATGCTCAAATACGTTAGACTTGAGAGTTCCTCTAAAACCCTAAAATACTAATACCCACTAATAACCTGAAGCTGAAGGACTGTTATATCGATGGGTTCTACGAAGAATAGGCTATCTTTTTGGCACCGTTAAGAATATAGGATAACTTCATTTTGTACATCAAATTTAGTAAACACGTAGCAGTGTTAAAAAAAAAACCTTTTTAAATTTCTTGTTTTGAAATTTACAGGAGCCTAAATTGCATTACAAACTGTAATACAAAATACTGGAGTTTTTAATTCGTAGGCAATGTTTTGAGAAGTAATGGGTCATTTATTCCTCCTGACTAGTCGGCAAGTAACAGAATCATACGTTTTTAATTTATCGAAATTTTAAACGTGATTATCTCGAGACTCTTTTTTTCAATGAGTTGAAAATCGGTGTACACGATTACTCAAAAACTATTTGACCGATCTAGCTCATATTTTGCTCACGTATTTACGATACTTATGTCCAATGGATGAATCTAAGACCGACGAAAAATTTTCAAAATAAACAGGTTTTGGTCTGGGTCAAAACTTAAAAATTTTTCCGAAAAAATCAACTTTTTTGTTCTAAGCCTCCCTTTTAGCCAGTTATCATCATTTTTCAAATATTATTGGTTCATCCAGTGACCATATGTATATGGGTGATTCTCAAAAAGTCAGCCACTTTTGGGAGTGTGACTTCTGAGAAAAAAATTGTTCGAAATGAATTAAATTTTTTTTATCTTATAGTACTAACTGTCAGGTAACGGAAAATAAACGTGGTCGCGAAAAAAATCATACATTAATATTAAACAATTCTAACACTGTTGGAAATGGCTCACATATTCTGAACGTAGTGAAATATTGCTAACTAATTAGTTCTCATTTAATTTATATAAAATTCAGTATCACTTATGTTTGTCATATAATGCCGCGATAAATTAATAATAATGCATTGCACATAAACATTTATTAATAATAATAATAAATTATATGTATAATAATACGAATACGGTCATTTCGTAGAAAGTTATGGATTAAAATCGAAAAAATTTTGTTGAGTCGTTAAATACTAAAATTATACGGATGACAGGATGTGTACCCTGCGTCTCCATCTTAAGAAAAAAAATTCGATTTTAATCTATAACTTTCTACGAAATGACCTGAGGTAATGTAATTTTACTATTCTTATAATTAACATTACAATATAAATATGTATACTACGTTATTTAATGTTTGAAATTTTTTACTTTTACATTAGACATTTGACGAGGGAAAAGGTCTGATTCCGAAACGTCATATCTGTACATTGCCGATTAAATAGTCTGGAAGATGTCGAACAAATAAGGTTTTTCCTCACCAATACTAATAGTATTACATGTTTTTGCGTATAAAAATATGCTTATAAATTTATTAAACATCAATGTCTATACATTTTCACTCGCTGAATCCAAATCTGACTTTATTTTTTGGTATTTATCAAGTAATTGAGGAGTTTTCGGCGAGACCGACAGGACATGTAATTAAGGTACGTGCGTCTGAGAGTGCAGTTTAACTAATTTTTCGAAAAGCCGAATTTACTATTTAGTTTACTAAAGGTGAAATTGATTGAATAACTCTCCGAGTAAAAAATTTTACCTAAAATTACATTGATTTTAATTTTTTTTACACGAAAACCAATCAAATAGGCGTGGGACCCACAGGACATGAAAACGAAGGGCAACTTTGAAATTCTTTTTAATAATCAATAAAACAAGAATGGAACATACAAAATGTACTTTTTATAGTATTAGTCATACAAATGATATAATTTAGGTCGCGGAGCGATAAACAACGGTAATTGTAGTTTAATGTTGCCAAAGTCCGAGAATCACCCATATACCAATCAATTTTTTGCCCATCTTGCTATTTTTGAAAGTTTTTTTTGCATGATACGCAAGGGATGCTATATTGATACTATAAGAGTACCCTGTAGCGTATCCTTTTCGTTCATTCGGACCCCTCAGGATATGGCATCTTGAGCTGAAGGACAAGTTTTGTGCGCATCAGGAAGTAGATCCAATGAGTCACTAATCCTCTGGGGGAGTTGCTTTCAGGGAGCTTAATTGCTCTTTACTCTTCTTACCTTGAAATTTGAGTTAATATGTGCAGCTCCTCAAATTGTTAGTTTTGTAACCAGAATTAAGTTTTACTTTCAGCATGTAAATGTAAAACCCAGACGTCCTTGAAAGAACGTCAGTCTAATACCTCAAAAGAATCTCCATAGGGGGTTTCATCGCCTAAACAGCTGGCGTATTCTGTTACTATTGGCTGCACTCTAGTCTAGACTATAGAAGTTAGCAAACGATCACGTAAGTTAAAATTTAAAAAAAAAATCTTTTTTAGATTGTTTCGATCTACCTGCCCCCACCCCGGGGCTTGCGTCCCGGGCACCTTCCCGGGCGCCCTACCCTCGTTACGGCTCTGGTGTACCCGTGTTTATAACTCGAAATCGACCACCGAGCAACAGTCCGCTCGATATGGAGCCTCTGCGCAAGGAGATCACTACTCTATGCCGAGTCTTCTGAAAGGCGACTAGTGACCCCCAAGGCTAGTCCCCTCTCCATGTTGTGTAGCAGAAAAGACAAGATCAAGGTTAAGGTGGCAAAGAGGTTGAATTTTCTACACGATAGTCGTAAAAGCCTTATGATTAAGTGACAGTGTAAAATCTGTTATCATTAAACCTGAATTATTAATCTGGTATAAAGATGGATGTAAGGACTCTCTGGGTACTGGGGTGGGTACTGGATAAACGTTTATTTTTGAGCCTGCTGGCCTTAAAAAATTGACTCGCTTACGCTTCCATTTGTGCAGAATTTTCTTACAACTAACTCTTTATAAACTAACATCGATCCACACAGTATCTCTACACTGACCTTGCCTTCCACGCTTCGCATTGCCTCACACGCATGACGCTATTTTCTCGCCTCCCCAGTCTCTGCCTCCGCAGCTAATCCCTAATCCTTATCTATTATTTACAATATGTACAATTTTCTTAAATCTACTTCCACTCCTATATACAATCTTTCCTTCTCCATTCCTCTTCCTCCTTTCTTCTCTTCTCCATCTTAACCAACACCCCTTGACCCATGTCGCTGCTCTTTTGTCTCCTCTTTCATGTAACAATACCTCCATGCTTATCCCACTCCTTTCCACCTCTTCACACTCCTCCAACCAGTGATCCACTTTTGCATCCCGCTTTCCGCACAATTCACACATCCTCTTCTTTCCAGAAAGCCAGAACCTATTATAACTATCCATGCATCCGTATCTCATTCTCGCTATCAGTTTCTGATTTCCTTGCTCTCCTTTCTCACAAAAAGATTGCGTTCTCTCCCATAACATAATCCACACATAGTTTCCATTAAACCTGGACTCTATTAGTCTCTCCTCCCCTGCTTCCTTCTCTCTCTCCATGCTGTTTTTTTAACCAACTCATACACCCTCCTTCCTTCTTCATGCATCCTTCTCACTTCATCCATCTGCAATCCATTCGTTCTAAAACACCTTTCCATTTCCACCTCCATCCTCTCATCCGTACGTCTACTCTCCTTTTCCCACCAACATTCCATCTTCTAAAAATTTCTCCTCATATTTACACGGTCGGCTCCCCGTTATAATCCCTAAACTCGTTCTTCCTGTCTCCCTCCTGACTATATAGTTCGGCGTATTCCATTCTAGCCCCAGTGTCCACTTTACATACCTCTCCTGTATCCTTGTTACCTTTTTAATTATATTCCACCTCCACAACTCCACCCCATAAAATAACACACTCATCACTAGCAAATCAAACAATTTTATTCTCCTTACAAAGTCATCTGCAAACAACCCTTTCCCAGCCCCTACACCTGTCTCATCACCACATTTGCCCTTCTCACACTCTTTTATATGACTATCCACTCCCCCATTCCTCCGAAACGGGAAGCCCAGGTACACAAACTCTTTCACCTCCTGTACCGCTTTCCCTTCCACTTTCACTCCCCTCCCTTATCTTTCTCCCTCCGTTTTTAACACCATAGCCTTCTACTTATCCACATTTAACTCTTAACTATTTTTGTTCAAGTATCTTCTCAACCTTTTCATCATCTCCTTTAAAGCCTCTTCGCTTTTTGCTGGCAGCACTATACCATCTGCATATGCAAATGACCATATCCTTACCCCTCATACCCTAACTCCTCCTACCTCTCCAGTCGCTGGCTTACTTTTCATATCTGCGATTAAAATTTTAAACAACGTTAGGCTAAGCGGGCCCTCCTGCCTCAACCCCCTATCCATCCAGAAACCTTCAGAGATTCCCTGGCCTCCTCTCACCCTACCTTTCGTCTTCTCATATACCTCCACAGACCCTCGCAATCAGGCCTCTCCACTTCCCCCTCTTCCATTGCCTCCCACAACCTCCCCCTATCTACCGAAGGGAACATGCCTTTTAGATCTACAAAAAACGCGTACACTTTGGCACCCTTTTTGATTAGTTCTCTATCCACCACGTGCTGCAGAACGTAAATATTGTCAATGGTACTCCTTCCCTCCTTCAAGCCCGCCTGCGTCTCCGGCAGTATGCCTTTCCCTCAACATTCTTCATTAGCGTAATTCCTCTATAATTTTCCTTCCTCTCCCTATCCCCTTTTTTATGCAGTGGCACGATCACCCTCTCCCTCCACCCTCTTGGGAAGCCTCCCCCCCGCTATACTTTTCTCACTGCCCCCTTCAGCCTCTCCCTTACCTTCTGTGTGCCAAACAGCCATGCTTCGTTTTCTACCCCGCCCAGCCCTGCTGCCTTAAGGCTAATTCAGACTAGCCGTTCTCGGTTGCGGTTCGCCGGTCCGGTTCGGCTCTCGGTTAACCGGTGCAGCTCACACTGCGCCGATTCAGCTTACACGATTGTCATTCTCACGCATGTGCGGTTCATAGATTAAAGTGACGTGAGTGATGTGCAACAAGTAAACAAGAACAAAAACGAAATGTCAGCTCGGCGGAAGCGGGTTATTGATGAAATAAATCGACGCCGAAAAATATGTGCAGCATTGATGGCAATTATTTTGGGTGAAGAAGAAGAAAATTCGACAAAGAGATCTATGTGGGTCAAACCTTTTCTTCAACGGTAAACAAACGACATAGCATGCAGCAAGCTCGAGAAACAGCTGACAGGCTTCGTGGCTTTGCGAGCGCTCTCATTGGCTACGGTTGCGAACGGCACGGTTGAAATTAGAATCGAACCTAAATGCTCGAACCGAACCGGAACCGGGACCGAGTACGCGCTGATTGGCCGGAGTCCAATCGGACCGGTGAACCGCAACCGAGAACGGCTAGTCTGAATTGGCCTTTAGACCTTTTCAACTTCCTCATCTGCCTCTGCCTTCTCGTCATTCAGCTCCTCTCCATCTACCTTCCTTATTCTTTTATTTCCCTCATCTCTCTTCCGTGTGTCTGGTCCCTGAAATGAATCTTTAAAAAATTCCCTCCATTCGTCACTCCCTATCTTCTCACTTATCCCCACCCTACGTTTTTTAAACCTATTAATTATCTTCACACGTCCCCTTCTGTCTTAACATTTCTCAACTCCTCTTCCAGCTCTTTTGCCTTTTCCTGCTCTTTCTTTTTACACATTGTCCTAAACTCCTGCCTCATTTCTACGTACTCCTTCCTTTTCGCATTTCCTTCGTTCCACTTCCTGTACTTCCTTTTCACCTTTCTCTTCATCATTTTACATTCCCTACCCCACCACGGCTTCACCATTCCTTTTTTCTTCTTTCTAAATACCTTCTTTTGCACACACCTTTTTACAGTATCTTTTAGATCCTCCCATATCTCTTCCACCGACTCCCCCTTAAAACTAACGTTTCCCAACTGCTCCTGATAATTCTCTATTGCTTCTCTCGTCCATGACACCCTCTCCCCTAACAAACCTTCTTCCACACCCTGCCTTCCGCCAACCTCTCCCTTTATCCACAAACTTAGTAGCTGATGCTCCGATTCCACCCACCGTTCCACTGCGAATTTCTCTATCTTCTCCCACCCTTGCATATTCATTATCACATAGTCTATCATAGATACCCTTATCTTACTCACATACGTGTTTTTTCTTTCTCTTCGTCCCCTGTTACCATACCATTCGCCACAGCTTATCCTCTGTCCTCCATCCAGTCTCTTAGAATCTCCCCCTCTTCAACTTATGCTTCGATTTCCTTTCGAAGCTCTCCGGTTCCCGGTACAGACCGGGACCTTACCGGTTGCTTACACAACCATAAGTGAAGCGTAATGGGTGTTTAAGGAATGTTTGCCTAGAGCTAGGGAGTGTTAGTAACGCGGGATGGTCTTGCACCGGGTACAAATATCGAGAAACAGTTAACTTAGATCCGGCACGAACACGGGTCCTCCTAGCTCAGCTGGTCTCGTGACAGTATTTTCGCTCAAGCGTAGGTTAAATAAAGTTAGGGTATCATTGTACAATTTCGAACAAAATTCTTTATTTAAGGAAGAGAATCTATCACAGGAAGAAAGTATTAATTTTTATAAATCGTATCGCTCTGTGATTAGGCCATTTGCCGGGATGCAATCAGGCCGTTCTCATGACCGGATTCGTGGACTCGGATCTGTTCCTCGACCAGCCTTGGCCCTCCCTCGAAGATCTCCTGGCCCGGTCGGGGCCTCCACTCCCCCAAGAGAACCTTGCCTGAGGCGTAGAGGGGCCCGCATTTAGGACTAACGGACTTCCTAACCCCGGACTCCCTGTAACCAAAGCTCGGTAACCGTATAATTACGCTCGGCAGAGGATAAGGTACGATTTGCAAAAGCAACTACTTTTTCCTGACCGTCCTGGACTTACGTCAAGACCATGCCTAGGCCAGGGGCTCTAGCATCTGTCTGGAGGCTAAAGAGGTTCTCCTCTACATCACCGATTGAAGGCTAGGACAGGATGGATGCAGAAAACAATGCTCCCTTCATCCAGTCGAAGGCCTTCTGCTTTTCATCACCCTAGTGACATTTTACGTTCGGTCTGAATAGTCTGGTTAAGGGCTCAGCTACCTTGGCGAACTTGGGAATGAACCGATTGTGCCACGACGCTAACCCCATAAATCGACGAAGTTGTTTAACCGTGCGGGGAGCCGGGTACGTTGGATGGAGCTATCTTATCCGGGTCCAGCCTTAATCCCTGCTTATTAACTATAAAGCCTAGGTAACGGATTTCCGCACAGCAGAACTTACTTTTCTCGGGATTGATAGTCAGGCCAGCCTCGGAAATCCTATTGAGGACCCTCTCGAACCAACGCAGATGCTCCTCAAAAGTCTCCGTGACCACAATAATGTCGTCAAGATAGGAGAACGTGTTTGGTCTCATCTCGGGAGTTATGATCCTATCTGTCAGCCTCTGAAACGTGGCCGGAGCCTCTGTCAAGCCGAACGGCATGCGAGAAAACTGGAAAATTCCCCTGCCAGGAGCCACAAATGCCGTATATTCCTGGCAAGACTCGTCCAAAGGGATCAGATTGAAGTCCGCGCTAAGATCGATCTTGGAGATAAATCTAGCGGCACGCAACTGCCTAAGTATGTCTTGAGATATATGGGAGGGGATAGGCATCTCTCTTAGAGATGCCATTCAGCTTCCTAAAGTCTAAGCAAAGCCTGTAACCCCCATCTCTTTTCTTGGACATCACTATAGGAGCTGACCATTGGCTAGTGGACTGCTTAATCACGCCCTCGGATAGCATCCTATCCACCTCCGAGTACATGGCCTCCTGTACTTTAGGGGATAAAGTTCTGTACCTTTCCCTAATAGTTGCGTGGCCCTGAATATCTAAGTAGTGTTTGACCAAGTGAGTGGCGGTTAATTGGCCCTCCCTTTTGGGAACTATTTTCCGTTTAATAAATTCCTGGAGTTTCCTATCCAGTTCGCTAGATAAATCTCAGATACCGCCGCAGTTTTCCTCCGCGGACATCCATGTGTCTAGTGGATAGACCAGCCCCTCCGTACCGGGCATCCAAATCTCCTTAGAGCGCGCCGCAAATACCATGTCAAAATCAGATTGCGTATCTAGACCTAGCGCAAACTCGGTATCCAGGTTGGTGGCTACCCTGACTTCGCATATCTTAGTTATCCCATCGATAGTCAAGAGCTGCTCAACAACTCCTAAAATCTCATCTCTGGAACCGTTTGCTAAAATCATGTAGGAATTTCGGGAACTATCTAAATCTTTTCCCAGGGCGTCCAGGGTTGTTGGGGCTATATCTCCCGTCAAACGTTACTTTTAAATTAAGGACGATTTAGGTAACTAAAACTCTAGTACTATTGTTACGGCTGGTCGAGGGGTTAACGCGTTGTGATCTATTGCAATCGGAAGTCACGTGGTTAAATTCTTCATCGAGTTTCACATTCCGCCCTCGTAGAGGTCCTAGGCCTATTAAGTCTCTCAAACCGATATTGAGTTGGCTGACTCGACGATAGAAGGGAGCCTCCACTTCTTAAGGTACCGAACTGTTAAGTCTGGTGCCGTAGCGTGAAAATAATCTTTTTGATCTTACATTGCCTCTCTCTTTAGCGCAACCCCCTGCATTCTCAGAGTTCGTAGAATCGTTAATTCTGATTATTTCGGAGAGAATATTCCGTTGTGGGGTGAAGCTCGGGATAGTACAGCACCGGACTCGGCGGCGCTCTGACTATGTGGCTGAGATCCCCGAAAGAAGAAGTAAGTTTACGTTTGACTGGGTAGCGCGGGAATTCAAGGTACTTCGAGGAACGTTTGGTAAGCCAAAGGAACTAAACCGTACCGCTTTTGGGAAGTTCAAGGTGCTATCACGGGTAACTTCCCCAGGGGTATCTTGAGGGACGCTAGGTAGGTTCAGAGAACCAGATTGAATCTTCCTAGGAAGATTTAAACTATCTCAGCGTGTATCTTCCACTGGGTTACCATGGGGAACGCTCGGCAGATTTAGCGTATTCCCTCTAATATCCTCCGAAAATCTAAAGGCATCGGGGATCGAAAAATCATCGTCTATATGAAGAGAAGGCCGATCTATTAGTGGAAAGGAATCCGGTAGGCCGTAAAAGTTCGCATGGTTGAAGGAAAGTCCTACATTTCCAGGGCTGATGCGGGTTGGCAAAGTCGTTTGTCTTTCACGGGGTTTTATGGCCGTGACACCCCGGCCACGGTTGTGGCCGAGGTGGTTGTGGTTGTAGTCTTGACAATGCTTTCTACCATCAATGTCACCGGACTGGTGGTTACTACCGCGGTTGTTAATTCGTCACGAGGCAGTTCCTCGTCATCTAGATACGTAGCGTCGGTTGTAAGGTCAGAATTGAATGAATTTCCGTTTAGTCAAAAATTAATAACCAAATTAAATTAATTTTTCCGGCAAAAATGGGTAATTAGTCCTTGACTTAGATGCAATTCGAGAAATTTGGCTTAAATTGTTGAATTAAAATTGCCCAACCCCCATTTGCCATTTTAAATCTTTAATAAAATCAGAACAATTAAAATTCAAATCAATCAACTCAACGCACGAAATCTCAATTTAAGCCCTCATTAAATCAATTCAAATCCCATTCTAAATCAAATTTATTATGAATCAAATCAATTTATAGATAAGCTATCTAGAAAAATTCTCCAAGACCACATACCAATCAGATTTTACCTTCAATTTACTAACTAATAATTTCAATTAATTAATTTAATTAAACCCATTTTACAATTCGAAATCAAGAAGGAAAGAAAAACTCCAAAATGTCAAAGAGGAAAACCGCCAATCTAGATCGAAACCCGAAAATCCAAAAATCCAATCGCAATAAGTTACCATTTCCATTTAAATCCAGAAGAAAAACAGTAAAGTCTAGTTTAAAACAAATATTACCCGAAATTTCCGAAATCATGATTCAAACCAAAATCAAAAATCCAATATTAAATAAAAATTCCGATCCTAATTCTTAATCAAATTTCAATTTTAGACATAATCATCCTGGGCGCTGATGGCTGCCAAAAGGTAACGTACGTGAAATCGTAAAGTCAGTAAAGAGCTCAAATCTGCGCAGGGGTGAGGGGTGCGTATTTTGAGGAACGGAAATTTTATTCCAAAATTCAAGTAAAATCATATAAAATCCAAGATTTAAATTTTTTAATCCCAAATTCCGACTCATTTATTTAAAATCCTTACTGCGAATCAAATTTCTCATCTTAAAATCCAAATTTGGAAGTTTCATTTAGGTTATTTAATATTTTCCCATTTGAGCTATGCGTTATTTGTTTAAGTTTAAATTTTCCTCATAATTTAAAACTTCACTCAAATCTTGAACTCAACACTACCCATAAATTAAAAAAAAATTTATTTAACTTAGTTTACTTCTTAATAAATTTTATTTAATCCCCGCCTCCCACACTTAAAAATCTGGAAGGCCGAAGCAAGGGGTGAATCTCGGTTGGGCATTGTGAAAAACATT
>JAAAKG020092570.1:0-16256 GCA_010014905.2 Druon quercuslanigerum
ACCAAGACTGTTGCATGGTATAATACCAAGCGGGGTTGCATGGTATAATGCCGTGTTTTTTCTCTCCGTGTAGCTTAAATGTATTAGTAGTCTTGCTACAATTCTATGGTAAGAAATCCACTTTTTGAAGGCCATATGTAAAAGTATATTAAATTTCGCAGACTACCAAAAACAAGATAGAAAATAAATATCGGCCTCTTTCACATGACGCAACTTATAACATTAAAGTAATTTGGTTAAGAGAAAATAACCATTCTTTCGACTACTTCTACGTGTCCATAGACCGCTACAATTTCCTTACACATAAGAGCTTCAATATAAAAACTGCTTTGAGGGTTTCCTCGCAATGGCCTTACTCCTAAATCAGTCCATCGCAGCGTAAACAGCCAGAAATGCCTGAGCCGTTTCCAATTAGAATCCCCAATACACTCGACAGAGTTCTCGCGTACTGCGGCCCTTCCGAGATGACAGTTGCAACCGCTCTCGCCCTGCTCCCTTGAGAAACTGCGCGGACCAGCAGTTTTAGGAACCAATAAATCAGTTCTTCTTATACTGGAGCTCTTGTGTACTATAAGAAAAGCTATTTTTATAAATTAACATTAGCGAATGGGAACCACTAATTTCCATTAGTAAAAATTTCTAGAAATAGTAACTTAAATTCCTCATAATTTAATACTTATTATCCCAAACCGCTTTTTAATTACGTCATTATTTGACCTCCAATTATTTGATGGGTGTTGAATTTCGGCCAGCGTGTCCCATACATTAGGGTACGGCGGCTGTCACATTACTGCTGTTCATTTAAACAATACGAACATTATAAAATAAAACTTATCTACTATAATAATTCTGAAGATTCTAATGTTACGAATAAAAATGACTACAGACATTCTCAACACTCATTATATGTTTTTATATTATTAAAAATAAAGTTTACGGCAAAAGCAGTTATGGCGCAGCGTCGTACCTCGTTGGGACGGTTCATGATTTAATTAATTTCTATATACACTCGGAGCCCGCTTTAAGCAAACCCGCTTTGTATTTAGAGGTTGAACGACTTGTGCGGTGATCACTAATGCATGGCAAAACCATAGCATAGGGATAAAGCGCAGTACCCTAACGACCCTGATGTTTACGTTTGGAGCAACCCGATATGAGTCGCAGCCCAGAACCAAACCCGAGTTTAATTAGAGCAATTGTAGAAACAAAATTTTAATACCAGAAGCCTAAAAAATACTTTACTTATTTAAAACTAACTTTTTTATATTTTAAGTATGTTAAAATAAGCTGTAAGTGTTTATTTCCTGCCAAAGACTTTCTCATCTGTTTCCGCCGATACTGTTTTTTTATCGTTCCTATTCTGGGACGTATTTTAAAATAGTAATTGCATTACACCACAATTGTTCCATGTCAAGAAAATCATTTTATGTAACAAACTAATATGAAAATCATCAAACACGGGCATTATTTGTAATTATCGCAAGTCTCGTACCGGAACCATACCCTACTCTACCTGCAATAAGAATTAATATGAAAATATACTGGAATATAACTAATTATTTCAAGGAATTTTTACTAAAGTAAATTAGTTGCTTACTTTTCCGTCACTTATAATTCAGAGAGTAAACTCTTGAGAATTTTAGTTTGTATGCCATAATAGATTTTTATTCACAGAAATCTTAAAAACTGAATTTTAAATACATCAAGATTTTATTTCAGATTTGAGATTAGCAAGCTATTCAAAGAAAGCAACTGTTCCATTCCTTTTAATACACTGCTTATAGTGTGACATTTCGAAATCTGATAACTGTATTTTTTCAAATCCATACGTCTTGATAGGAAAGATGATCGATGTTCTTTGGGTGGTCGTTAATCAAGTGCAATTCTTCTTGTATCGTTTTCACTTGATATAAACTCCTTTTTCTCATAAGCTGTTATTCTGGTTATATCTGCATGCCAAGTGTATCTGATAAGCATTCAATGGAACTATTATCATAGAATGTGCCCTTCAATTAAATTTAACATGGTAAACATTATTCGAAAATATAAAAATGCAACGGCTATCAATTGACTTATAAAGAATCATTTCTTGTCTTCTTGAATCTAATATTGATATATTAATAGCATAGATATAATATTTCATATATAAGGACCCCTCACAGCAGAAAAAAACT
Source organism: Druon quercuslanigerum (assembly GCA_010014905.2). Taxonomy (NCBI): domain Eukaryota; kingdom Metazoa; phylum Arthropoda; class Insecta; order Hymenoptera; family Cynipidae; genus Druon; species Druon quercuslanigerum. The sequence continues at coordinate 2,175 of JAAAKG020092570.1, forward strand.
TAAAATAGTTTCACGTGCAAATTCTTAGCACTATATTCAATAAAATTGGTCTTTATTCAAGCAAAATATATATGATTTTAAGTAACATATTAATCGAAATTTAAAACTCAGTTCTAAAATTTGAATAATGAAATCATAAATTTAGACCATTTTTTTTTGTGTCCAGCTAGATTTTTCTGAATTTAGTCAAGATGAATTTAACGCTGTGATGTCTTTCAAGCATTTTCATGCATTCAATTTTTACATGTCATGGAATGTTTATCTTACCCCAAGGACCCCACGTCGCCAGAGTTTCTTATTTTTAATAAATGTAGGACACCTGCCCTGCATTTTAATTACTTTATTCAAATAATTACACATCGCATATTTTAAAAATTTAGAATTGAATAGTCCTACTTAAATAAGAAGTAAACCATTCAGCAAGGTAGCATTCCTTATACTAGAAATATTCAATTCAATCTAATTTAATTAATGCTAATTTATATATAATAAAACCCATCTGTACTGTAATAAAATTCACGTGATAGGCTGAAATAACGTACCTCATTCGAAGTTATTTGTAATGATTATCCCATGAGGAAAATGATATCCTATCGAGATCTAACCAATTAACCATCTTCAGGAGACTATATTTCTACCCAAAGACCTGAAAATAGATCTATTTCTACTATATTGAAGAAATTGTACTATAAAGCTTGAAGCAAAAGAATATTTATACCAAATTTGTTTAAATAGTATTTTTCAATATCATATCTTCACGATCATGAGCCGTACGACTTAAACGAGTTTACGATACTTTCTGTATAAAATCAATTGGATCGAGGTATGCAAATGCAAAACCAGATGAGAGATAAGTGCGTTTATGCGGGCCTCTCTCAGGGACGTACTTACATACTCTGAAACTATAGTAAAATCATGTAAATTTATTATTATTTTACTTTAATTGACGAAATATATGAATATCTGGTTGATTAGCTGATTGAAAATAATTCGAATTAAAAGTTTAATCCAGAACTAACCAACGGCTACAAGGGTGAACGCGGACCCACCAAGGGATCCTCTGACACCTCTTTTCATTCATTCTAGCATTCTGCTTGTAAATGGAAATAGTCTCTTCCACTTCCATATTACAAACTGATTAAAGTTGCCTTTTACTAAAAGCAGATACCCGCCGAAAATATCCCTCTTATGGCCCCACGAGACGCTCCTGTGCAATAACTCTGTCAAAACATAAAAGGCATCCCATTAGACAGATACCCGTAACACATTGAGTGGACCCAAGGGTGGGGTATCACGTTCTGGTCGAATCTCAAATTTAGCCAGAATTCCCTATGTACGAGCCTGTGGGCACAGTCAGTCTAAACTAGGCCTCAGGTCATCTTTCCCCCAAAACGAAATAAGATTTTTGACTTGAAAACCCAATTAAAAGAAATCCGCACAGAATATGGGTATAAGGCCGGTCAAATTCGCAATAACTTCAAGAAATAATTCTTGATGTGATGCTGATCCAAATTTTTTATGGACATAACCTCAAATAATGAAGTAATATATAACCTCAAATAAAATAATCAAGTGTTCGGGTATTAGATGTTTCCGAAGGTAATACAGTGTGTTATTCTCGTGCCTGTGGTGACCGTTGCCTAAAAGTATGTATGAATGGGTTCTACGAATAATAGGCTATAGTTTCTTTGCCGTTAAGAATTAGGCTAACTTCATTTTGTATTTAATTTAGGAAATACATAGAAGTGTTATAAGAATAAAAAATGTTTTAAAATTTCATCACCACATTTGTCCTTCTAGCTCTCTCTTTTATATGACCATCCATTCCCCCATTCCTCCGAAACAGGAAGCCCAGGTACACACACTCTTTCACTTCCTGTACCGCGTTTCCCTTCCACCTTATCTTTCTCACCTCCTTTCCTGAACACCATAACCTTTGACTTGTCCGCATTTTAACCTATTTCTGTCCAAGTACCTTCTCAACCCTTTCATTATCTCCTTTAAAGCCTCTTCGCTCGTTGCTAGCAGCACTACGTTAACTGCATATCCGAATGACCATATCCTGACTCCTGCTACCCTAACTCCTTTTACCACTCCGACTGCTAGCTTACTTTCCATATCCGCGATTAAAATTGCAAAAACCATTGGGCTAAACGTGCTCCCTTGCCTTAACCCGCTAACTATCCAGAAACCCTCAGAGATTCCCTTCCCTCATCTCACCCTATCTTTCGTCTCCTCATATACCTCTCTTATGCTCTCGAAGGGAACGCATTATTCCTTACTCCTCAACATCCTTCCGTAGCCTATCTGACAACACCATTGCGTATATTCTGTATGCTGTATTCATTAGCGTAATTACTCTGTAATTTCCCTGCCTCCCCCTATCCCCCTTTTTATACAGTAGTATAAAAAAGGCCTCCACCCTCCTGGAAATCCCTTCCCCTCTATAATTTTTTCACTGCCCCCTTCCGCCTCTCCCTAACAACTTGTGTACCATACATCTTGTGTCTCTACTCCGTTCAGCCCGACTGCCTTAGACCTTTTTAACTTCCTTATCTGCTGTTCTATATCCTCGTCATTCAGCTCCTCTCCATCTACCTCCACATGTCCCCTTCTGTCTTAACACTTCTCAAGTCCTCTTCCAACTTTTTTTTCGTTTCCTAGTCTGTCTTCTTATACACCACCTTAAACTCCTTTCTGATTTCTACGTATTCCTCCCTTTTGGCAGTTCCTTCCTTCCACTTCCTGTATTTTCTTTTTACATTTCTCTTCATCATTTTACATTCCCTATCCCACCCTGGCTTAACCATTCCTTTTTTCTAAATATCTTCTTTTGCACACACCCTTTTACTTTCTCTGTCAGATCTTCCCATATCTCTTCCACCGAATCTCCCTCAAAGCTTACATGTCCCAACTGCTCTTGGTACTTCTCTATCGCCTCTCTCGTCCATGAATGATTCTGAATTGACATTTTCCTTAGTCACTCGTTCCTTTTTAAAAACAAAAGATTTAATATAATATCCGTACATATGGTTTCTAGTGAATTTGTTTAAAAAATAAATACCACGATTTCACCATGAATGATTCTGAATTGACATTTTTCTTAGTCACTCGTTTCTTTTTAAAAACAAAAGATTTACTATAATATCCGTACATATGGTTTCTAGTGAATTTGTTTAAAAAAATAAATACTACGATTTCACAGAGATTGCAGAAAATCTTGCATAGTAGATTCATCGAGAATATAACCAGCTCGACAGAACTCTTCTTGTTTATGCAATTGTATGAAAAAGAGTTGGTACTTTCTTAAAACTGAAACATTCTTGATAGCTCTTATAGATTTTTTTCTGATATGGCTCAAACTTATTGACCAACATGGGAGACAAAAGTCTTCAAATTTTGGGTACATGGAAATAATTTACCGCTTTGTGACAATAATTGAAAAATATTTGCAGCTAAGGAAGCTGAAGTGATTGATCAATTAAACATTCACAAGCTCAAAAAGGTTCAGATTTCCACAACGCTCACGTCGCTGATCACAGGTAGTATTAAGCATGGGTAACGACAAATAATATATGACACGGCTATATATAACTCCTACCCCCTCACTTCAACCTACACTTCAAACCCTCCTTCTAATTTTAAATCTCTCTCATGAATACCCTCTCTTTCTGCTGAGATTTGTACTTACTCACCCAGTTAATACATATTCCCTGAGCTCTCCACATACAATCTCTTCCAAAACAGAAAATCATACCCACTAACTTCTTCTCTTCATAAAAAACATTTGACTCGAACACACAAAAAAACGCTCAACACCCTCCCCTCACAGTTACACACATCACCCTTCTTCTACTCACTATCCTACACCGCTACTCACCCTTTTTATTGGTAGTTATACTCTCTGACTTATCCTCACACATAACACGAAATATATTTACGCACAGAAAATATCGCTACCCCCCACACACACTCACATTATTTCTCATTTGTGAGACATGCATAACACCACAGATGTAAATAAGTATATATGAGTAGAGAGCGGTCAACAGGAGCACGAGAATAACACACTACTACCTCCCGGAGCTTTTAATACCTGTAAACTTGATTTTTGGGGGTTGAGCCCACAAAAAATATTGATCCGCATCACATCAATAATTGTTCCCCGAAGTTGCAAATAATTTAAAAGTAATGCCTTTTACTGATTGATATTTTGTGTGGAGTCTTTTGGGAATAGCAGCACCAGAGTGTGCAGTGGTATAGTTGGGTTAGCTAAGCTAGCTCATATCTCAGAGAATAACTCGGCAAGTAAGTAGGGGGTCTGAGAACTTGCTTGAAACAAGTGCTATGAATGACCTTGATTTCCTTACATTAACTTAGATCTTGAATCCCTATAGCAGAAAGGGAGATATTCTGACTGACTGACTGACTTGGGATTCTGAAGAAATTGAAAAATGTCTCCTGCGGCCATCCTTGAGGCAACAACTCTTTCATTACAGGCATTAGCAAAGATGCCTAGGATCATTTAGTGCGCAATACCTAACAAGAATATTAATTTTTCTCTGGAGATCAATGCGAGAATCAGCAAGCACCACAATCTCATTGACATATCCAAGTGAGATAATCTCAATCAGATGATTGTTATAGATGCCACTCGTACCCCGGATCCAAAGGCTTGGTGTTGAATACGACCAAGATAAAAAGACGTAAGACTTCTTTGTGCATACAATATTTGATGTAACAAAGGTATGATTTACAAGTTTAAAAGGTCTGGCATTTGAGACAAGGTTGACCCGTCAATAATTGCACACGGCTCAATTCAAATCAAATGTTTCTTTTTATATTTAAGTTTGAAATATTCAAGAATAGTTCATAGAAAATTGGAACTCTTTATAAAAAGTTTGAAATTTTTTTTACACATTCATCATAAAAGTGAGATTTAATATTTTTTCCTCGTATGCGAAACCTAGCTACAAGTTTGTGACTTTCGTACGAACCAAAATTTTTATCGTGTATAATGACCTGTTGGGGACCCTGCACATCACATCAACTCGATCAGTGAAACCATTAGGGATACAGATGGGCATCGTAAAAGCTGTTCATTGTTTTAAAGAGTTTCATATCAATGCACAGTTGGCACAATTTACACAACAGTAGGTCTTGATTGAATAAAGGGAATGTCCTTTCAGAAACCACGAAACATGCAAAAATCTCACATCCAGAAGTGGAGAGATAATTTTGATAACACAACTTAGAACAAATATACGGCTTATACGGATTCTGAAAGTTCTCAAATCTTCCTGACATTATGGAATAAAATTCACCACATCTGTCCACTCCGCAAGCCTATCTAAGAAGAATTCGTGTGACTATATAGAAGCCTCCATTCAATAAGAGTCTATGTGCTGACAGCGCCCTGTGTGAGAATATTCCCTATGCTTATCATGGAACTATAAATTAACGGGATGGAGCACAAAGTCTAATCTTAGGCGAGCAAGTTGACATGGAACATCGGGAAGGGTCAAATTATCCCCACTCTTTCGGGGCGCGCCAGAGACGACTCGGATTGGCCAGTAACCGAACGGTACTACACATTCCACAGTTTAAGCATAAATCTGTCAATGACGCAACTGTCCAATCACTTGGTGCCCCCGAAGAAGTAGGGAGAGCATACTTGGTGTGCGTCATACCCCTTACTTACGCGTCTCCATACCCCGCAGTTTTGTGCTCCGTCCCGTTAATTTATTGGTACATCATGCTTATACACAGCGAATAGTATCATACACGGCGCTATCAGCAGGTAGACCCATATTGAGTGGATGCGTCGATATTAACAATAATATATAATATATCCAGGTACTTTGCCCGATTTAAATATCCGACGAGCAGCCTCCATTTCGTCTTCTTTAAGATATGGGCATCCAGAAGGGAATGCGCATTTATACTCTCAATAAAGATCAAGGTATACTTTCGGAGGATGCAAAGCATTCGCGAAATCTTCACAAGATTGGGGATTAATATTACTACCCAGTGTAAGTCTGAGCTTGAAAACTTCGCTGCTCCTCTAGCAGATGCAGCGGCCTCTTGAAAGACTCTCTCTTTCGTAATTTTCTTAGAAATCAGCTAATGAGTTACATGATTTTTTAATCAAAATAATATTTACTTAATATTCTTCCGCATAAACCCTGACCCGATACACTCTTTTACGCTATTTTTAACTTTTATTTTGGTTTTGAAGCTTACCCAGTTGGACCCAGGCTTATTACCTTTAAAGCGCGAAGAATTAGCTGGAATCATAGATACTCCTAAATTGACGACATAAGATATTCATTTAGGGTAGTCACTGAAGAACCAAACAACGCTTGAGAATATTGGAGCATGTTTACGCCTCACTATCTTGTCTTCTTTTATCCCTCCTCCTGCCAGTATCGATACTTCTATATAGACTAGAAGATGGTCCGACTATATAAAAATAGGGACAATTTTGAGATCTTTTATCACTCCTACACTGATAGAAATGAATCGGCAATACAGCAATATTTATGACTAGATTCGTCATATTTTAAAGCTGATATAGATACAGCCATACATGATGTTTGTTTTAACCATCCGATTATTGTTGCTTATGAAGACACACGCGCAAGCGCGAGCGAGATGCACTTGCGGCAAAAAAACACAAAATAAGTCAGGTAAATCAGTCATATAGGGTGTATTGCTAAACTATAACATTTTAGAGATTGCTTGCTTAGACAAACTTTTAATATGATTACATATTTCATATAATACCAATACGTATATTACAGTGTTGTACCGCAAAGACGATTATGCTGTATTTCCAATATTTTAGTATGTGCATTTCGTACTCTTTATGATTGAAGTACACGTGTTATATTAAAAATTTACGCATAACTTTTTAACCTACGACGTACGGTTACATCAATAATACTATTTCTATCAGTGTATTAAAGGTAAAACGCGTGCTTTGTGATCTGCAGTACTCCCTTAAGAAATGAGTCAAGTAAGGTTAGACAATGAGTATAACAAAACCATGCAATTCTAAACAGTAATTTAAGGCAGTATCATGTTTACAAATTTTAAGATTACATAACAATCTCTCCAAACTCGCGTTGTCCACAAGTATGATCTAGAGGATACTTGATTTAAATTGTCGATACAATCATTGCAGTCCCCACCCAAAATTACTCCTCCAATCGTTCATGGATTGCATCTAGACCTTCGCGCTTACGAGTAATCTTATGTTAAAGACTCAGCATAAAATAAATAAAGCTAAGATAGCAGCTGTGATAGGAAAGTTTGGGGGTCCCTATTTCATGGACAATCAGTTTATTTGCCCTATCTTCGTTCAGCCAAAGGAGCTTCTAAAAGGTGAATCGATAATTACAAAGTTACAGTTATCAATGTTTTGACTTTTATATAAAGATGAAACTCGTAGCGCGCGGTGTTAGGGGCACCGAAACCCGATAACTGCGCGTGCAGCGGACAACTTCTTTATATTATCATCATAATAAGAAGGTGTTATTAGGTTTGCGTAAAAACTGACTATCGCGATTCCGTCAAATCTCCATGTTTTGAAACCCCCTGCATCCGAAAAACCAGGTTTAACGCGCTCGCTAAACAGTTTTTTTTTGGCTAACTGTTCTGGTTTTATCCCCTGAGAATACTAGTTAAAAATACTAAATTCCAATTTGCGGTAAAGCCATATAAGATTATCAAAAAAGAACAACATACAAAAATTATTCACTCGAGAATGGTCTACACATTTTTTATTTACCATTTTTTAATATTTACATTATGGTAGAATTTCACATAATGTTAAAATTTTTGCGAACCGAGGCGAAGCACCAGTCATGTGAAGAGAATGTATTCATTAAAGCCGATGGTGCTTCAACAAAAGAGAATTCATAATCATTAAATTGCTGTTATCAGTGTTTTTACCTTTAATTTTAAAATATACATGAACAAATGTGGGGAAGGACAACGACAGAGCGCAAATCGCAAGATCTGATAGATGTGCAGACAGTATACACATTAGAAAATACGAGAGAATATTTATAGAAACTGGTACTAGAATTTCCCATACTAATCACTTTTTGATTGTACCATTTGAAGTCACTTTTATTCAACTTCGAATTCTACTCTTGACTTTCAGTTAGCTATGCAACATGTTCATATTTTTATTTAAACAAACATCAAGAAGGTTATAATTTGTAGAATCAGAGTATCACTTTTTCCGCATTTTGCTGGAAAAAGTTTGGAGCCTTACCTCGCCCATGGAGGTCTTGCTGTACCTTTGCCTGATATGTATACATCCTTCTTTTTACGCACTCAATAAATGTTTATTATTATATGTTGTAAATACAAATTATAATTATAGGATAAAACCCCCTTCTTCTGCCTTTTGATTTGTTAAATTAAAAATCAACAAGTTCCTCTTATCAAGCTACTTCTTTGCCTTTTCAATATAAGAGCGTGCTACCTGAAACTTTGATTTATTATCTCTAACTCCCTGATACATCCAAGAATAAAAGCATAAGAACAGAAATGTTAATTGATCAAAATGAGAAACTTAATTCAGTCAATTTGGAAATAGGGGAGGGTACTAGGTCGTTGGAATTTTAAGTGGCCTCTGAAGCTAAAGCACTATAAATATGACTTAAGATTCCGTTTTGTAAAATTTGCATGAGGATACAATTTAAGTTATCGAAGATCAGGATGATCCCAACGGTGATTACGTCATCGGCATACGGGCATCTGCCTTTTTAGCAAACGTTAATTTACGACGAGCGCACCATGCTTTAGAGTCGCATAGGGCACAATTTCTTAATTTGAAATAACTAATAGCTTGCAATTAGCTTGAGGTTAATTAAATGTAATGTCTGTTCGTTCGAGTATGCAGGTTTTCATCTTATTGCACGTTTAGCGTGAAATTTAACGCCGCATGCGACATGAATCTCTTTTTAATATCATATGCAATCCATTTAATATGAATTTCTTCAAGTATTCATTTAAGGATAGCAGACAAATTTTAATGGTGACTCAATTATATTTACCAATTGTTAATAAGTAAAATATAATGAGTGGCATGCGAATGTGGATTCGCGGAAGGCTGTTACCGTGAATATTGTTAAAAATGAGCTTTAACTCTTCAACGACGAACCGTCTTGACTGAATCATGAGTTAATTTTACAGTTGCAAATTTTGTACTAATCTAAGTTTTCCGTACTTCAAGAGGCTTTTCAAGACATGGAATAATTAGCGAATTTGAATTATGTTGTGCAATATTGTTAAAAACATGAATTGTGCGTGATTTGTGCAAAACGTATAATGTGTATATTTACAGTGTGGCGTTGAAATTCTCTTATAAGAATAACTGATGTTGTTTCCGTGACTTTATGATATGATGTCGTTTTTCACTCTACCATGTCGATGCTTGAATCCCAATTGGAAATTCACAACGGGCGCAGTACTGGCATCTCTTTGGGATGATAACGCTATTACGTACTTTGCTGCCACTATATTTTAAAAATGATAAAAAATCGTTGAATTGTTTAAATAATAATAGTCTTGTTCAGAGTGAATAGATATATTATATTATTAAACATTATATTGCAGATGAAATTTCTAACCCCAAACCTACGAGTTGTAACTTCATGGAAAATCCATCCTCATGAGTTACAGCTGAAGAAAGTTAAAAATCCATATGAGAAACATTCATTGGACATTGATGTATTTTCGTAAAGAAACTGCCACTTATGAGAAGAAATTGGGAAACTCGATATGAAAAGGCTAAAACCGTTCATCACTTTTTTCCGTAAATAATTACAAAAATATTATGAGTGATTAAGAAAAGTTTCACAGAGCACTCACGTGCTTGCCCGATAAATCTGGGAACTAGGACGTTGGTTAGTCTTTACGTCGCACGCATACACTCTTACGCACACACACACGGTGCGTATGCGTACGCGTGTGTGTCGTTTGTGTTCGTCGGATGATTGACTACAAGTTACATTGTTCAGCCTCGATGGCTGAGCGTGTCTACGCACTCATGGTTTATGTTTAGAAATTGTCGCTTTCGTGGGTTCAAATCCCCAGAGTTATGCAAATTTATAAATATAAAAAAAATTAATCGCTCTAATAAAATTTTTCACTTTTATATTTAAGTCTAAAATTTTCAGGAACTGTTCGTATGATATTCTAACTGTTTGTAGGATGTTCGAACTGTTCGTAGGAAGTTCAAACTGATCGTACAAAAGTTCCAAATTTATCCATACATCTTTCAAAGGAACAAGGATTTGATGTTTGATGTTTTTATACCGTATCCGAGATCTAGCTACAAGTTCGTGACTTTTTTCCGTGTGTTAACAGGATTGTCCATAAAATAATTTTTAAATTAATAACTTACATCTGTTAAATCTGTTACTGTAAACGTTGAAATTTTTTTAATAACAAAATTTTTTTTAATTTTGTGTAAGGTTTGGTTTTGAGGTGTTTCAGACCATTTTACAACGTCTAACATTGACATAAAATATATTTTTTCTGAACATTTACAATTGTGATTATAGTTTTTAGATATTTTGTAACACATGAACCACATTTTAAACGTATTTAAATTCTTTAAATAGTTATACCGTCGGCATAGCACTGTGCCGATCCTGGAGCCAGCCGTCAGCGAGTGCTGGGCGAACTGCTATGCATCATACAGTACATCTGTACTGTGCCAGAGTTTTTCCAGTACTGCCCAAACACTTGGCTGTCATTGCTGGTTTCTCAGTACTGGTCCAGTACTTGTCTAGCATCGTAGCCTATACTACGACTGAACGGGCTAGCCGACTGTCAAATTGTCATTACAGGTTCAGTATTGCGCCCGTCATTAAGGTTGGTGTAAGCCAAAAATTTCCAATTGGAAATTCTGGTCAACTATTCGAAGGTCTGCATTGCCATCGGCAGTCAAATCTCATAGGACTTCATCTGAGCGCATTTGAGTATAATCTATTTGAATTAGAATTTGTGTTCTCATTTTGTTTATACCAGTATGAATGAATAATTCGTAAGAAAAAATCAAGCTACTGCGAAATAATTTTCTTCAGCAGTTTTTCTTCTGTTTATAAAAATTAGTTTTTGATTACCAAAAGTTAGGTTTTGATTACCGAAAAGCGGTTCGTGTGAGAAAAAAAATTATTTGGTCTGACTTAGAATATTTTTTGGACGTTCTAAAAACTGTTTTAAAACCTTACGTTCTAAAAACGGCTTTAGAACGTTATAAGCAAGTATCTAAAGAGTTAAACCAAAGTTCACCTATTTTTTGGACCTCCCTGGCGACCTGGTGATAAAATATAATAATATGTTACAGATAGCAAATTACTGGTCATTGAAAATCAAAATGAGGATCGCTTTTCGTTTATTAAAAATTTCAAAAAATTACCCTTCTTTAGTTGTCGAGAAGACCTAAAAAAATTAAAAACTGGAAATACCACTATTTATACAATCATTTTTCATTGTATTTTTTCTATAAATTAAATCTTACAAAAGTAAAATCAAGTATTTTCTTTGATTTATCTGGGGTTGAAGTGAAAAATGATGCGATGCTCGCTTTGGTTTTTAATTACGAGTAATTTGATACCTGTATCATATTTATATTTTTTTTCAACAAGTCGCTAGCGAGGTTTGGCCGTCACTCTTTCGTGCTTGCTGGGTCATTGTGTGAGAGAAGTTACAGGTATTCGTATAAAAAGGGACAGTGGTTGCAGTAACTTTCCCCAATTCGACTTTCCAATTTATGATTATTAAAATTTACCTTCTTCATATTATTATTTGAGGAGACGTTTTTCTATTAATAAAATTTTTGTCTATAATAATTTCTAACTTTAGCTTTTACAAGAATATTACAAGAATATGGTTCATTCTAGATGATGTATGTGTTCATCAAACAAAATTCTATGTTTTGCCAATAAAAAATGTTGTTGATCGTACCAAACATTTTATTTGCATAAATTCAATGGTTTAACAAAATAATTTTGTTACTGCACAAGAAAAAGATTAAGGAGCAGTTCCGTGAATTATTCTCCTAAAATTTTCTCTCAATGTAGTAACCAAATTTTTTTTTTGACAGTCAAACTTTCCTTCAGGCAATCAGTCATACTTCTCACTGTTCATTTGAATCTACTTTAAAAAGACTGCTAGCATTGACTTGTAACTAATTATATTTCTACAAGAAACCATTTTTATGTCCGTAAGTTAAATGTTATGCAAAGCTTAAAGTAAAACGTGCAAAAATTCGTTATAAGCTGTAGTAGAATAATATGGTTATGATTTTGAGGCCATATTTTTTGGGCCTCACGGCTCGCGGCTTGTAATTTTGAGTTCTACGATTAGGAACTTCTGGTTATGGCGACTTATTGGTTGACTGATAGTTGAATAACTAACGGGTTTCGTTCATGACGGCTTAGGACTTACTGTTTTGATCTTATTTTTGTGCCTTATATTTTGGGATATAAATTTTCCGAATTTATGGTTCTAGTTATTACAGTTTTGTATTTGTTGTTTGGAACTTAGTAGTTTGCACATAAGGCCTAATAGCTAAAGGTTAATATTGAGATTGGGACTAAAGAATACAATTTATGAAATTTATTTTATTACTAGTTTTATTAGGGAGTGTTCATTATTTAAATAAGGATCATTTTTGACATTTTTGACCCACCCTTCTCGCTTATGCATTTAATAAAATCATTAAGCTTTCAAAGTAATAATTTAAAAAAAATAAATCTAAATATTTTAGATAATACATCTAAACGGTTTATATTAAATTATATTATAAATATTTTCCATAGCGCACTGTCTTGTATTACAACATTTTCCCTACACTTAATCCGTTTTCAGCCCCAGCGCTATGCTTGACTGATTAATCTCTTAAAAAATTCCGTAAAACATGGTATAGTCGTCTTATTGTATGAATTTTTATTTGATGAAGTTTAATTCACTTTAAAATTATAAGAAATTTAATATAATAGTTTTTTTAAAGTACAATTATTATAGTTTGTCTAATGTTTTCAGTGTCCGCGTATTCTGCGTTTGTATCCTTGAGAAAAAGAATAAGTTCGAAAGAGGTAATGTATGAATGGAGATGTGATTCTTGGGAAAGTCATAAGAGCGACAAGTGTTTCCAATTGTTAATAGATAATTTACTATTTATGCAATCTTAGTTTCCAGAACTAAAATTGCACCTGCGTGCAATTATTTTGATTAACAAAGTTAAGCATGCGCCTTTTAAAAAATAAAATATCAGTTTTCGAACAAGGTCTCTAATTAGATTTTAATTAAGTTCAGGTGTTAATTTGAAATAAAAAATACTAATCAGAATAGCGACGCTACACAAGCTGTAGAACAGATTCCATTTAATCAAATTGTCACTCTAAATATTCTTTGGCATTGCTTTTAGAAGAAGATAAGACTGGCTAAGTGCCCTCCTGCCAGTTTGCATGATTTCAAGTATTTGTTGGGCTGCTTCCTTCGACGAATCGAGCGCATTTCAATGAGACGATTACGCCTATCTTTAATTAACGAAAGTACATTCCAGAAGATATGTATCATCCGTAAATAATGCTCTGGAACAACTTTATGCATGCTATCACAGTAGCATATTCTTAGAATGCTCGCAAAGTACCCCATTCGATTCGATAACCTTCACTCTATTTTTATTTTGCCCACAATTTTCATTTAACATGCTAATTAAAAGGCAATTATTAATAGGTATTTATAATTTTAAAATTCTCATTACCTTCAATGCCATGAATGGTATGTATATAGAGAGTTCTATTTTATATACAAAAAACACTTTTGTCCTTGAAGTTGTTTTTCATCTCGCGTGTGGGTTTTCAAAAAGTTAATTTTTGATGTTTTAATGCTTTTTTTACGATAAAAACATGAAACAGAAATATCAAAAAATTATTCATGACAAATTAATTCATTTTTACATTTTCATCAGAGAAGGTATTAGATTTGTGTAAAACTTGACTCCCCCCCCCCCCCCCCCCTAACCCCTATCATCCCTTCGGTCCCCACAAA
>JAAAKG020092592.1:0-16256 GCA_010014905.2 Druon quercuslanigerum
CTTTTACATAGTCTAAGTACACCCACAAAATAATTCTACGGGCTACAACAAATTAAAAAAAAAATAATACAATAAATATCTCAATCAGGCCGAACGTTGCAGAAACAACAGAGGATTTTTACGAACAAATCACAAAATTCAAATTCAAATTACTGTTTAGAAAAAATTCTCTTTGCAAATTGCAAAAATATGTATTGTCTAATTTTCTCTAAAAACCAACATACTTAGCCGTCGAGAGATTCTGCGATTTCAACTGTAGGGCCGAGTCTGATTCGAAATGTATTCGGTCATAATAATAGTAATAGTATTTAAAAAGCAGTAGTGTTTCATATACTAGGATACATATCTTCCAACGAATTTACTATGAGAATAAAATATCAACAAATAATATTCCAATTTATTCTTTACTTACCGATTGAATTAGGAATGACGGCCAAAGTTAAAGTCAGAGTGTAAAGGATCTTCATTTTTACAAAATGTAAGAAAAATTAATTACGCAGAATTTTAGGAAAAGATTAAATGAGAAATATTCTTGTATTTCGGATATGTATAATGTTAAGAGATATTTACATTAGCCCCTTTCCAAGCATGAATTGCGAACATGAATCTTTTTATTAATTTATATGATTTCATTTTAAGAAGCTCAGAGAACTTACATAATATTGCCAGAGTAAATATAAGATCGCTTTATAAAATCGCTCTATAAAAACAGCAAATGTCGCAGCACAGAACTTTTAGGACCACGTTATCTGTGTAGAAATACGTGGTTCCCGCGTGATAAGAGTACCTAGATAGCATGTGATCAAGATTTGCTTTGTGTTTATAGCAGGCTTGGCACATATCGCTGGGAACTTTGTAACGTGAAATTCGATCACGCTACACCAAGCTGCATGATACCATCCAAGCATGCGAAGACAAATCTCTCTTTTACCTGAATTAGGACCAGATGATCTAAGCGAAGCAAAGGTCTACTCTTCCGATAAGGGCTGATCTTCTACATTTCTAATTGAAGCCTGTTCTCTCAGAAGCCTGCTTCTGGGTTATAAAGACATTCGAGATTAAGAAGCCCGAGCCCTCCTGGACGGCTTGGAATGCAGGAATGCTGAATGAAAAAATGTATAAGCTATCTCTTATGCATATGCTTTATCGTACGCACGGCAACAGACTGGAAGACCAAATCTGTTAAAAAGGAAGCACTTTTTTCTATGGAGAGTCTCTCTTATTGATAGTATTTCCGGAACGTGATTCTGAGCATCGACTAGGTATGTATATGTCTTTCAAAAGTCAAGATGTCTAGCAACAGGGTAATGGCAATAACTTGGCACACTTGTCTAATCCAAAGTCTATGGCAATTTCTCTTCTGGTAATTTCCAGAGGATATAGTAAATCTAGTTTTTCAAAGAAGTATCAATCTCTGTATACATCGCACTAGGTGTATATAAACCTTTAAGCTTTTCAACAGACAGACTGCAAGTCTACAAGAGGTTGAAGGAAAAGGTTTCCGGCAGTCAATCCAGACCTACCTGGCAATTAGCAGGTTCTCTTGGCAGCCATATGCACCCTTTTTTAAACCACGTTGTTGAGATAAAGATGCACGTGAGATGATTGTGTATAGATGTTCACATCATACGCCGGAGGTTGTTAATACCATTTGGTGGTGCAGCAGAAGTTCCAGTCTTTACAGGATCTTTCGTGCTTCTCTCCAAAAAGCCTCTATCTCTTCGGGCTTCAGTCGACTTTCCGTGAACATGCTACTAGATGTTACGGAGTTATTTACGCATTGAACACGGCACGCATTCTGCCATCTACATCAAATTTTTTTTCTCACTTAATGCATAAGTTTTTTAAACTTTCAATTCATCTTTGGTTTAAGCATTCGAGTGGAATCAGCCAAAGTTATAGCTGTTCGTATGCTAATGTTCTTTATGTCCTAAAATCCATATCATCTTCTCAAGGCATGCCAGCTTTCCGCGGTTGATCTTAATTTAGCTTTGTTCTTTTCGTCTGCATCTTGTTGTAACGGTTTTTAACAGTTGTTGAAGCGCTTTGGCTTCATACGCAGTATGAAAAAGGTAGGTACTGTTTAGCACCACAGAGTGTACATTCGAGTCATAAAGCTATCTAGAACAGGGATTATGCTGGCATCAAATCAGTCCAGAAGGTCAATCTTGATTTGAATTGGTCACTTATGTGATTTTTTCGCTGGTTGGTGATCATAAATCTATGTAATTTGTTTTAAGACTAAAACTGTAGAGTGTGTGGCACTGTCGAGTGATCTGCGCTATCGCTGGTTTAGAACAGAACAATTTAGATACGGTTGAAAAGGATTGAACGCGAGAAGCGCCCGAAAATGGGAATGAAGTCAACGATAGGTTACTAGACTGCTACGATTCTAGCACTATGCCTGTTCGCGGATGCTATATGGCACATGCATGAACATACTGTGATGCCAGAAACACTATGAGCAACCCCTGTTGCTATTCTGTATTACAAAAAAAATAAACCAAAAAGTCCTCTACAAAAATCTTTCTTAGATTAGGCCCAACTTTGAAGCTTTTTTGTGCTTACTTTAAAATCTGCTTTTCTAGCTGCAAGGAACGTATGATTGGTGTCAATTGTAACTTGGAGAAAAGAAATCTAAAGTATTTTTCAAATCAAGAAACAAAATTAAACCTAATTTTCTTCTTGAATTCTAAATATGTTTATCAAAATTATGTGAAGTAGTTTTGTAAATAATAGGTTTTAAAAAAGCATGGTGAAACAAAAAATATATTTTTTAACACATACAGTTACAAAAAAATAGTGCAAAACTGACATTCTATATGTACATTGGGGTGAAAAATTAATTTAATCCGAAAGGATATTGAAATAAGAATAATTTCAGCTGTTGGTATAAATTAGTAATTTGTTAACAACATTAACCCTTATACGATAAGGAATGATTAACTAAAATAAACAAATTTTTCAATTAATTAAAGGAAAAATTAACTTCAAAAAAGTTAAATTTAAAATAATAAATTAAGAATGTATAGTTTTTATTTATTTTTAATTTTTATAAGAAAGAATTCAATATTTTATTGAAATAAATATTTCTAATCTGATTTTGTTATATTTCTACGGAAAACTTATTTGAAATAAACATAAAATTTCAGTTAAAGATAAAATATTCTATATTTTTTATTAAATCACAAGGTTTATTTCTTTTTTTTCTAAGAAAGACATTTTTCAATGAAGATATCGTTTCAGTTTAAAATAACTATACTATATAAGTATACTTTTGAAGATAAGTATACTTTAACGAATTTTATGTTTGAAATAAAGATATCATTTTAGTTTAAGATAAAATCTTCAATGCTTTTTATTGAAATACACAGTTTTTATTAATTCTTTTATAATTTAACGAAATAATATTTAAAAATGAAAATAATGTTATGACTATTAAATTATACAAGAATAAAATTTTGTAAACAGAAATATCCTCTGAAATCATGTTTCGCCCCCACAAAATATTTTGTGAATAAAAATGTCTCGCGCATGCCGCATTCGGTTTTTACAACAAAATGTTTTCTTAGGATGGCTCTTTGTCAGGCTCTAACATTTGTTTACTTTCTGACGCATAAAAGAAATTACATTTTTGAGAGAAGCTGCCATAACCTAATATTAACATGCAGCAGTAATACACCGCATTAGAGCCATTTTTGTTATTTCAGTACTAGCTTTTAAAGTAGTAACACTAACAAAGTGCTCATACTTTAATTTGTCATGCATACAACCGAATGTTATTGCGAAAAATATTAATCAAATTAATTCTTCACTTATCTTTTCTATGCTTGCCATATAAATAAAGGGCACTCCGTAAAGTAAATTTAAAACCTTCAAAAATAAATCTAGGATGTAATTTAAGGAAATTTTATTACGTGCCTTTTTCTATTCTATTGCAGCTTTATTGAATTTTAATCATGATTTTTTCCACATGTCAATATTGAATTCCAAGACCTGGATGTGGCATTGACAGCGCCTCAGTCAAAAGTTCAGGGTCCGCCCTAGTTATCCGAAATAAAAATTTAACATTACTTTTAATTGTTGTTACTTCAGCAAAGCCCTGGGCGTGAACTTTTTCAAAATAATGATTTTTTGCAAAATTGCAGAAATTTGTCCAAAAAAGTAATTTATTTGCATTTTTCCTGTCCTATTTGAAGAGCTCAATAATCAGCTAAACGTAATTTTAAAAAAAATGAATGATCGATAACTCGCCTAGCTTTAACTCTTAAACTAAAGAGAATTCTACCAAACCCTTTTGAAGGCCCATTGGTCTGCAGTCTGTAGTCTGTGGGTAGGGAAATTTTCGAAAGACTAATGAGATTAAATTGAGCTGTATCCGGTGTATTTCATCGAAAATGCTTTTTAAGAATTTGAAAGTCGCTTTTTTCCAGAAAAATTACGAGATATGAAACAAATCTTGAGAAGCGAAATTGTCCATCTTCAATATATTATCAAATTTTCTTAGTACCATCTCCGAAAAAGTTTAAAATTGTGTCGTTTAAGTTAAATTAAGGAAATAAGTATTTACAGTTTTCAACAATAGTTAACAGACGTAATTCCTTCTAAAATTTACTATTGTTTATAGCTACAAAAGTAAGGATGTTAAAGAGTATTGTATTTAAAATTTTTGATTTTTTCACATCAAATAAACAAAGTTTAGCCTTGCAACTTACAATAAATTTCTTCGCGTCACTCGATAATTTTTTTGAAATGACCGTTGACAGCCTACTGGTATTTCTTTTATTTCATCTGAGGTTAATTTGGTAACCTTGCCGCTTTCCATGTTTATTTTTGACCGTCTTATATGTCCCAGCTTCTGATCGTAAGTATAAATTCCAGCAAGAATATAAGTGTCTTCCAATATTGCAAAGATGTCACCGTTTGATGTTGACATAACAATTTGTTCTTGGGTTACCATAGGCCCCAACCTATTACGTCCTAATCTCAATTTGAGTTCTTCGTTGACAGGAAAAGTGTACCTCCGAAGATCGAATATTCGGCGCGCATTCACCTTGGATGTAATCCGAATAAATGGCAGATGTTCAAGGTCATATCCATGTGTGTCCGATGAAGGAAGCATGGTAGGAGGAACAATTTGCCTGAAAGGAGTTGGCCTTTTTGGAAAAATATAGCTCGCATTATTTAAAACGGGAGAAGAATGCCTGGCAAGAGGAGACCTAGACCTGGACTTCGCAGGCGGAGGAGATCTCTTCGGAGAATGGTTTCTGTCAAGAGTACAATATGATTTGGTTGGATAAACACAAGGAATTAAGACGCCATTAGGTACAACGTTGAAAGGCGAACTTATCTCTGGAACATAAAACAGAGGTTAAATTTACAACCAAAACTACACGTTCTATCAAGAAGTGATCAGTAACTAATTTGTAGATAGTTTTTGGGATCACAATTTTTGCTTATTCATCTTTTTTCGTAATCTGCATAGTTTAGCTACAAAATGGAATTTTTTATGTTCAATTATTTTTTGTGCAATCAAAATTTGAATTTTCTATTTTGCAAGAAAATCCGAAAATTTTTTATATGCTATAACTCTAAAAAATGTTTTTCTCGAAAAAAGTCATCAGGATAAATTTTTCGTCTCTTTTAATACTATAAATATACGTGCATAGAATTTTCAAAATAATGACAAAAGTGGTTTCAAAAATGTTCAAAGTTCGCTCAATTTTTGAATTTTTAACCAAAATAGCTGGTTAACGAACTGGTCCAATTCTTTTAGGACGTAAAAAAAGTCTGCCAAAGATCGATTTGATCGGTGCATTTTTTCCGAAGTTATCGTGTTTACGGATGGACAGACAGACAGATGCCATCGTAAAAACTTGATTTTCAAATTCAAAGGGTCTCATAACGTGGATATCCGTTGAAAAACTGTGCTGTCAAATTTCTGACAATTCTAATTCTTTCTCAATCATAAATGATAAAAATGTAAAAACTGGTGGTCTAATATGTCTCGAAAATTGTCGAAAAGGTGATTGACTATTCATTATTTTTAAAAATGTTACCATAAAATTTAAAATTACCAAAAAAATATATACAATTATAATCTTCTGTGGATTTTATGGTTATATAGTCAAGTTGGAAATGACTTTATCTTTATGATGATTTATAACATTGACAAGAAATACATGCTGATGATATCGCAACCAATTTTCGAAGAGAACATTATGTAAAAATCGTCATTTTCATTTTTTTATGATTTGCAAAAACTTATTCTCTTTTTTAAAAATTATTTTTAATGCTGCTTATCAAGTTTTTATAAAAATTACTTTATTCAGAAATTTCAAGTAAAATTATTGTTTGCTAGATCATTTTTTCTTTAAAGGATTTGATAAACATGATTTAACCAAGCCGTGAAAAACATAATTTTTATATGAAATAATAAAGGTTCTCAGAAGACTTAATAAATATTTAACGCTAACGTTTTCTACAGAAAATCTAGTATAATGCAAATACTCTATTCTATTAAATAAAGAAAATAAAATGCGAAAAGAAAGAATAGGCTACCTCAATACCTCCATCCTCATTTTTTCTTTCGCATTCGTTTATTTTTATTAAGACACATATAAGATTGTTTGATACTCATTTATTAATTTTTTTATTTTAAGGAATTATTGTCATTTCCACTTTCTCAGTAATATTCAGCAGACACCAAGAACTACACTTCCCATCTTAAACAAAGCCAGATCTCAGCTACCTTCGACCAAATCGAGAACAATATTTTTAAATAAGGAATATACACATATGAAAAATTCATAATAGTCTTTTTCACATCAATATCGGCAAAATAATTTTCACTAACACATTAGAACTACCCCTAGCTCACTGACAAATCCCGTTTTAACTGCCTTAAACTAAAACCGCCAAAAACATTTTTTAAAATAAAGTAATCACCACAAGGATTTAAGAAATATTCCTATTGTATTTTACAAAACCCGTTTAAGCTGCTTTTAAACCAAGACGCAAAACACAGAAGAAATTATAAAAAGACAACTCAGACATATTCCCAAGACTTTGGTTCATATCACTCACAACACAAAATTTCCAATTAACAATTATCCATGGAAACACTTTCCGAAGATTCTATGTAATGTAGCTAGCAGTGAAGTAATATTTAGCAACCGCGAATACCTACTCCAATTAATTTTAACGAAACACTGTCATACAATTTTTTGTTTGCTTGCTTAATATTATTGTAGTGTAGATGATTCTATGCACAAATTCTCGAGTAAATGCATCTGGTAATTATTCTTAATTAAAATTTTTCTGAATGTTTTAGTCGAATGTAGCTGAAACGAGGTTCACTAAATGTGTTTTGGGTTGCTGAATAGTAACGTAAAGATCAAGGGATATAATTTTTAGTTAGAATTTTTTTTTTAGTCGAAGACGATCTTAGTTTGCTAAATATATTTTTTTGAAGTTCTGGTGAGTTGCAGAGGATTGCTAACCTAACCGTCTACCAACAATTTAACTAAAATCCTTATGTTTGAAAAAAAGATGTCAGAGCCCGAAAATCGGGATTGTTTCTCGAGAAAAGCTGAAAAAAATTAGAAATAATCTTCCATGCGTATAAAATATTTACTGATTTAGTAGATTTTTGAAACTCTCAAAACGTAAATACGAAACCTGTTCATTAATAATCAATTCTGTTATCAATTTTTATTCATAGCATAGCTACCTTGATGATTCGCCTGCTCATTACTGTTTCCAAAATTTGTCAGAAAGTCCCTTGTTTTAGGTGACGTACCTGATGATATTCCTGTGAAAAAGCAGAAAAGATTGTGAAATTTGTAATATTTAAACCGTATAAAAAATATTAAAAGGGCAATTTTGTTATTTCATTTTTAATTCGCTAAGTCACATAAAACATAAATTGTGAAATGGTGCCAAATAATTCTATTTGATATCCTAATTTTTTTATTCGACTTAACTTCGAAGTCACAATCAAGATTTAAAATCCTTATTTTAGAAAAAAGCGATATGCGAAATTTGCAGGCTTCCTAAATCTACATAGTAATAAATAAGAATGTCAATAAAAAAATATAAATGAACACTATTATAAATTATTCATAACTTGCCAGTAAAATTAAGAATAACAATTAGCTTTAAAGCCAAAGAGTAAAGAATCTTCATTTTGTCAAAATGCAGCAAAAACTGATCGACGCTGAATTTTTAGAATATATTAACTGATAAATCTTTTTACATTTCTCGTATAAATTCTTTTTTTAGATATTTATGTTTTTTTCTTCCCGAGCCTAAATCGCATACGTGGATCATTTTATTAGACGTATATATTTTTATCATTTTACCTTGAGAAGCTTAAAAGACTTTACATAATTGTAGACACATCATTATAAAATTATTCTTTTACAATCACTTCTCAGAATAGTTTTTCGCGTAATTAAAATTCATTTAAGAGCATATGTAGCATAAACCTTTTTTTTCAAAAATATTAACGAGTTATCAGGTAGATGATGTAATCCGTGAAATGACATCATTTTATCGTAGATTTATTATTTCTAAAAATAAATAAAAAAGTTAAAAAAGTTAAAAGGGATTTAAAACGATAATATATTTTTATATATTAGGCAATTATTTTTGGTGTCAGCTTAATTATAAAAAATTTAGCCCGAAGGGTAGTAATTACAATTATATCATTTTTAAAGATAAATTAGGAGAAACAAAAAATTACCATATGCAACAATAACTTATTGATTTTTAGCAAAGCATTTAACAACGCTTTTTAAACCAAAAAAAGAAACAAATTCTTATTGAAATAGTTAAATTTTGAAACACATAAATGCATTTTTGAATAAATATTGAATCACAAATGAAAAAATTATTTTTTAATCAAGTGGTTGCAATTTTAAAACAAGAAGATGAATTTTCGGATCAAAGTTAATTTTAAACCGAAAACGTGAGACCGAAATCTTCTATCACCAGGTGTTTTTCGATTTTTCTTGGGAAATTGAGTAAATTGAGTTATTGATTTGGCAAGAAAATCAGTGGGAAAAACAGTTGTAAATTCCGTAAAATTTTGTCCCATTGAAAATTGTCGATGCTTTATCTTACTTCAAGGGTGTTTTCTTATGGATGCAAGGATATCATCCTCTTTTTAACTGGTCTGATGAAAAAATAATAATTACCAAAAGCCTTTATCACAGGTGGTTTCGTAGTAATTCATAGTATCGAGTGGCTTAATAATGTTGTTAGCACATCATCCTTTTGGTCATTGTGTTAATAAAAAATTAGTCCAAACAACTAGATTATTGCAAAAAATCTTTGATCACTCTGAGCACGCTATGACAAAAAAATTTGTCCCCTAAAAGAAAAGACTGTCCTTAATAGCAGTTGTGTTTCATTAGCATCTTTCAAACGAAATTTTAAAATTATATTGATGCCAAAATTTGAAGCTATTTTTTGCTTACTACTAGGCACCGATGCTGATTATTAGATTCATTTACTTTTCTATAAAAAAAAAAAAATTTTGTTGAATTTATTGACTGCCAGCACTTCCATTACCGAAAGTTTGAAAGATTAAAAAATCCAGAGTACTAGAAGTTTTTGAATTTTTTGGCCTTTCGAGAACTGTAAAAATTATTTCCCAAAGACAACTCATAACACTAAGACCTACCACTAATAAAATTTTTAGCGGATTTGATAAAACAAGAAAAACCAAGTTACAAATAAAAAATGGTCACATACGTCACGTTTACAGAACTCCAAACCATACCCACCAACGGACAGCAATATTAAAAAATAAAAAAATGAACAACTTGGGAATAATGAACCAAACCCTGCTAGATTGGCTACAATTAAAACACAAATGGTAATAATTTTGAGTTTAATTTAACCAACTTAGTTATTGTGAAAAATAAATTTATTTCGGCGAGCTAATGAAAACTCATTTGTAAAATTTGTATCTGACTTTGCACAATCATATTCTATTTTAATTTAGAATTTAATTAAAAGCGTTGATCATAGAAGTTTACACATTATTTACAAAAATTATTTTATAATTTTTCTGATTGATCGTTGGAGAAATTTCTTTTACTTCTTATGTGTTTCGTATTTATAAACAGCTTTAAGTTACGTCAGCGTTTTTCATCAAAAGTTTTAATTTGAAAAATTTTTAACTCATTATACTTCCAACAAAATTTGCGAATATTAAAAAGCTTCACTTTATAATAACGTGTTTTACAGGAATTCGTTAAAGCTTGGTTTGCTGACCTCTTCATGCTATAATTTTATTGAAAAACACCAAGATATAAAAACATGTACAACAAAAAATTTTTCTTTCCGGAATTTACTTTCAGAAATATATATGGATGATCTGGAAAATAGTTGTTTAAAAATATTAAAAGAAAAGTATAATATACAACTTCCCTTTTATTTCAGATACGCGAACGACACGATCTTTTGTGTCAAAAGGGATCATATTCAATTAATTACTCACATTTTCAATTCTAATAATAATAATTTGAAATTTACCTTTGATCTTGAAGAAAGTAATATGATTCATTTTTTAGACATTTCTTTTATTAGAGATAATAATAACATTATTACTAACTGGTACGAAAAACCTTCTTTACTATATAGAACGATTAACTATTTTTCAGGTCATCCAACCCAAGTAAAAAGAACATTGTATTGAACCTTGTTGACAGGGAAATGTTATCGCACATAGAAACAACAATCTAAAAATTAAAAAATTATTACCTAAACGTTGCTGAACAATGATTACCCGATAAGTTTTATTAAGCAACAAATTAAAATTCGTAAACAAAAATTCAATTTTTGTCCTAACCATAATCACTCTGAGCGAAAACAAATATTGGCCCGTCAAACAAAAGTCTCTCTCTGCTCTGCTCTGCTTCTTACGTGCGTCAAAGCAAAAGAATGTTGAAAACACATATAAATTAACATAAAAATAGCAAGAAAAACGAATTTGTTATTATTTTATATCGTAGTATACAAAATCCTGAATTTGGTTGGATTAATACTAAAATTCTTGATTTTGAGTCTAACTGGAAAAAAGTCTTATTTCCGAAATGTTATATATTAAGAGCAATAACAATAGTATAATTTAAAATTATAATTTCTTTCTTACGGTATTTATTTATTTATTAATGATATTTAGTGATATTTAGACCTGTACACGTCAAATTTTATTCTCTGCCTAGTTGAATTTTTAAACTTTATCCTGTTGATTATAAATGTGAACCTTTTAAATTATTTTTATAAGATAATTTGTTTTCAAAAAAACTTATTAAATCAATTCCGGATAGAAAATTTTTTTTTTTTGTACTTGTTTTTATATCTTGATGTTTTTAGATCAAATTCTAGCTTGAGAAGGTCAGCAAACCAAGCTGAAAACACGTCGCAAAATAATTGTAATTTTTTATTAATTTATAACCTCATCAAATAATTGAGATAAATTCATTCAATATAAATTAGAATTCTTCCATAACGTCCAAACTTCTAATTTAATTACAGGCTGCCTTTTAATTCATATTTTAATGTGTTGATTTAGATTTCTTTCTTTCTTTAATGTCACAAATTAGACTCTAAACAATATTGACAATTAGGAATAATTTTCTGTTGTATAATATTAGTGTTTTTCGTCAGTCAGTAGTATTTGTAGTGAAGTTTATTAGACTTTGATAATATTTACGATTTTGCAAAAACCTTAATTCATGATTTGATTAACTGTCAAATTTTATGAAACCGACGAATCCTGCGAGTTGGAGAATACTTATAGATCTTTTCAAATTTCTCGGACATGTATAATTATCGATAAAAAATTATGGTTGATAAAAATGTTGGGTGTAAAAATAGATCAAAATTTTCTATCTTCTGAAAAGTGCTCTTAAACATAAATTATGTACTCAAACTAAATATAAGCATATTTGAAATTTGGCTGTCATTTATGAAGGCACCGAAGACACAGATCGTTAAATGTGTTATGGATAGTTTCAAACTTATTGCTTACTTCATTTAAAGGGTAGTTATTAGGAGATAGGAGTTGTTTTTAAGTAATGTTTTTACATTTTTAGAAAACCAAAAGCCTCCTACAATTTTGTCCAAAAAAGGGCTTGGAGTTCAAAAAGAGCCCAAACATACCAGCACCATTCCAGTATAATATGCCAAAATTTAGGTAGAGTGCATATTTCACTTCAAAAATATGTTTTATTAGTTGGTGTTTACAAAAATAAACATTTCCAGTTTTAGAGAGCCCAAAAAAGCCTAAGGAATCGGTGAAAAAAATACCTCATAATTATAGGATAATTTTCAAATTCCCTTCAGGCGTTGCTGGCGAAACGAAAATGAATAATTAGTAGGCACTTGCTAAAGTAGTTATAATTCTTCTTTTATTCTACAGAATTATAAAATACAACACAGCGCTTTAAAAGCTCAATAGCCTAAAAAGAAGAGAATATTAAAAGTTTTAAAATGACGAAGTAAAAAATGTTTGTTGATTAACATTTCTGTTATTAATTTATGTTAACCTTGATGATCCGCATTTTGGTTACTCTTCCCAAAATTTGCCAAAAAGTCCCTTGTTTTGGGTGGCACACCTGATGATAATTCTAAGAAAAGGCAAAAAATATTGTGAAATTCTTAATAGTATATATGCACTACTACTATTTCGAATAAGTCAATTAAAACAAAAATTGTGAAATCAAATTATTCAAAGTATTTTAGCGAAACCTTCAATTCAAGCCTCAAATTTTGCCAACTGCTTAATTAAGTAATTTAATAGTGACTCATAAATTAAATTTTTTAATGAAGATTAGTAGGTGTTTATAAAAATTTAATATTAGAGATTTATGAAAAATATTATAAATATTAAATTATCTTTGTTGGTTAAAAATTTATATTTTTGAGTTAAAAACAAAAAAATTTTAAAAATTTAAATTACATTGAAACGCATTTAAAAGTCTTATTTAGCATGCAATCATCAAATTATTGCAAACTCTTGTAAAAACTAAAATCTAACGATTACACTTGGACCACAACGAACAACCAAAAAATGATCCAATTGTAATCCGATTTTTTTTTTTTTGATCAAAAACTTCACACAAAAATAAAACAGAGGCAAGAAAACTGAGAAGGCAAACAACCACATCTTCTTCCTTCTCTTTTTCTTTCTATCGTCCTTTGTATTTTTATTATTATCAAATCTCAATAAAAGAACGTTTCAAACCAAAAAATAAAATTATATTACACATGTGTTCTCTCTTTGATAGCTGAGAATCAAATAATTTTTCTTTCCTCTTTTTTATTTTTGTCTGAAGTTTCTGTTTAAAAAAAATTCCGATTACCCCTCTCTTTTACTTGAAATTTTAACAGTTTGGTTAAAACTCTTTTTCTCTCTTGACTGAAAAATCTTTTTTGATTAAAATTTAAACTTTTTTCTTGAAAATTTCTCTCTTTGTTTTGAATATTTATCATCTTTATTATAAATTTAATCTTTATGTAGCAAAAATGCAACTGTTTGGATAAACATTAAACTGTTTAGGTTGAGGTTTTAACAAATTTTTGAACATTTCTTTTTTTAAATTAATTCAACTGATATAAATTTTTAAATATAATATTTTTGTTTAAAATATCAACTACTATATTTTTCGACAAAAATTCACCATTTTTGGTTAACCTAATACTTAAATTTTCTAACAAACTCTTGAATTTAAAAAAATTCTAATTTTCTACCAAAAAAGATAAATTCTTATAAAAATATAATAGTGGATATTTTACCCAAAAAGTGTTTTGATTATAGATTAACCACCATTGAATTTATGATACTAACGAATTTTTGTTTAAACAGTTTGACTTTTACTAAAAAAATTAAATTTCTAGGATAAGAAATGAATTTTTAAACCAATCAAGAGTTTTCATAAAAAAGAGAAAAATATTTGAACCAAATTGTGGAATTTTCTTCCATAATAGTATAATTTTCAAACGAAAAATTATTGAATTCTGAAGCCAAAAAAAACCTTTCTACAAAACAGCTATATTTTTAACTATAAAATATGAATTTTCAACAAAAAACTTAATTTTCAACCAAACAGTTCCATTTTTTCTAAAAAAGATGACATTTAAAATTAAAATGATAAATTTTTTTAACCAAAAAGACAATATTTCAACAAAATAGTTGAAATATAATTCAACAACGATTTTACAATCAATAACATTTTCAACCAAATATTAAAATTTTTGACCAAAAAAGAATTGAAATTGTTTGAATCCTTTTTTCAATCCAAGTATTAATTTAAATTAATTTAAATTCTTAATGAAAATTTATCAACGAACATTGAAATTTGCCGGTAAATCGATAATATTAATCTATAATATAAAATCTTTATGCATACCTACTCATTTTATTAACAAATTAAATTTATGGGTTTCTTTCAAATTACCAGTTGGCATCTTAGCAGTTGGCAAAATTTCAGGTTAAAATTGAAGGTTACATTAAAATACATAGAACAATTTTTTTTGACTAACTACTCAATTAAACGGCAATAGCAATCCATTCTTGCTTTTTATTGTATTTTAAAATTGTAAGTAAATTGTACCATTTTATTTCAATAAATCCCATTAGATTTTCCTTGTCCGAGTATTGGGTTCTTTTGTGTCCCACTTAAGTATGCCCAAAAATTCTTCTCCCAGTAATCTGAAAAAAACTTTTAAAATATCCATTTATATCCAGTGCCGTATTTGATATTATATTTGAGGCCTTGGGTGACAACATTTTTGGTGCGGTACTGCAGCCCAAGATTTTTTTTAAACTTTAGGGATTAAAAATTATATTATACACAGATAATGACATAACATTTTATATTAGACGATAATGTATATTATTAAAAGATACGACTACTTTATATATATATATATATTTGACTCCATCTTTAATTCCCTGGTCTGTCAACGATTTTTGATGCCAATAGAATATACATAACCACTGCGTAAGACACAATCTACTTGTTAAGTTTCCATATAATAATAAAACATAAAACAGAATTGACCAATCAGACTCATTTTTGCACTTTGACGGCAGCTGGGATTCGTGAATTCTGTACTGTAACCAATTGCGTGCAATCGTGGCCGGTGCAGTGATGCCAGTCAGGGCCGCCTGCGCGCGCATCATTTTGACTTTCCACTGGAGAAATTCTCCCATTGGTCAAAGTTTTACGCGCGCGATTCAAAATCAAATTAATTTATAATCCTTAAAATAAAATAAATTGATGATTAGGAATTGTATATATTTATTTTAATTTGAAGAATTTCAGGTCTCATGTAATTATTTTTAAAAATTAAGCCAATATTTGACAAATAACCATTTTTTTTCTGTTTAGATCTAGAGAATACTTTACATTTCAGTAAAAAAATTTTAAGCTAACACATGCTTCAAACTGAGTGATGTAAAATTAATTGTATAATCAATTAATTTATTTTATTTTAAGGATTATAAATTAATTTGATTTTGAATCGCGTGCGTAAAAGTTTGACCATTGGGAGAATTTCTCCAGTGGTAAGTCAAAATGATGCGCGCGCGGGCGGCCCCGACTGGCATCACTGGGCCGGTGATGGAAATGTGGACGCTTTTTTGCTATTACGCTTGCGTTGGAGCCACGCGCTGGTTGGCCACAGTTGCCGCGTAATTCAAAATTGGAATTAGAAACTAGAGCATTCTCATTAGGCCATAACAATTTAAAGGGCCGAACCTCCGGTAGTATAACAGCACGGGTAAATACAATGCTATTATAAAGATGACGTATATCGGACAAGTTTTAAAAATAAAAGAAGTAAAATCGTGAAATATTGTTTCATAGTAGGTGTGATAAACCCAATATTGTGCACCCAGACACAAGACTTTTTCAGATTCCAAAATGCGTAAATGACGAAAATCAAATGTTTTTGGGAAAATGTCGTATTAGGCTCGTATTAATCTCGTATCTCGTATTATCTCCTATAATAAAAAACATTTATTATATTTTTAAAGTGAAGCAGGAAAATATGGATAAGTATTTTGCGTCGAAGGCCTTCAAGTGCAAGTCAAATAGAAAATGCCAGGATTTGCAAGGAACATTTTATGAGTGGTAGAGTATGAGGTTATGTTTGGGAGGTTATGTTTATCACAAATTTAAAAAAATTTTGTAAAGTATCAAGACATATCCTGAATTCTCGTACAGTCTTTTCAG